>JBBMKC010239480.1:0-10995 GCA_037834085.1 Bipalium vagum | reverse complement strand
ATAATAATAATAATAATAATAATAATAATAATAATAATAATAATAATAATAATAATAATAATAATAATAAAAGGTTTTAATTAAAAGATGTACTTTTAAAGAAAACTTGATGACCATTTATTATAATATTACCTAGCTGTGTATATAATGATAAATATTAATAATAAATTAATAATAGAAAGAGTTATGTCCCGCCGTCGGATCAATGATTTATATTATTATTATTAAAGTAATTTTATCTCGCCGTATTAAAAGTAATAAAGATTGATTAATGGGAATAGCGTTCTAAACGTATTAATTGGCAGTGGTAGACTAATATCTACGACTATAAAAGCCGAAGGCTTTTCCCCGAGAAAATCACCCAAAAATAAGATTGCGAAAGTAATTGTTATTGTTTATTGAAAAAAGATTTTTTAAAATGATTGTTTGTTTTTGTTGTTGTTGGAAAAAAATTTTTTTGACTAATCTAAAAGAGAAGATTTTTATTTGTGTATGAGAAGAAGAAGAAGGCGATTCAAAAGTTATTTTTCAAGTATTAGGTTCTTTTATAAAAAGTATTCTAACAATTCAATGAAAATGCTTCAAATTGTGCATGTTTGAAATTGTGAAAACAGAAATAGTTTCTACTTCACCTTTTATTGTTTTTATAATTATTCATTAAAATCTGTTACAGTCAGTAGTGCTGTATGCTCATATCCTATTCCTTAACTCAAAAAACAAACAAACAAAACTATATCACAGAAAACGATATAACGAAACTATTCTTGGACTAGACTAGGAGTGTAATTTTTTTTACAAGGATCATGAATATACAGGATTGTTTATTTTTACAAAGAATGTTTGTTTCAGACCCAAAATTATTGTTATAAAAATTGTTTATTTTGAGTGATCTAGACAATTATTTCAAAATATTTTAGAAGATATATGTGCTATTGAAAGAGGGGTGCAATCAACCAAATAAGATTTTTCAGGCATGTCCAATAACCCGACTAGAACATTAACATTTTTTTACCTGATAAATGGGATTTATCAATAATCATGAAAACTTCCTTGTCTTCAACTAAATTCTTTATTTTTATCATTTCTTCATCATATAATTCAGGAATAATAGTTCTACAACATTGCTCACTTGGAATTGATTATCCAATCGAAGTGAATAGAAGTGAATCGAATGCTTTCATGCCTTAATTTCCACAGTGGAATATCTGCATAAACGAAAACCCACACGATTTCTTTTTTTTAATTTGTCTTTGGGATTTGCAAAAATTGTTGAATTGTAGCTTTTGATATTGATTTCATTGCATTTTTGTGCCTTGCCGAATTCTAATGACTTTCAATGAAAAATAACTTCAAATGTGAAACAATCCTTTCACATAATTTACAATATATTTTATTTCATCAGTTTTTGTGAATTCTGGGCTGAATTTTCTAACACTTTCCTGTACTTTCATAAAATCCGATTTAGCATTTTTAGGCATTTTTTAAAGTTAAAATATTTTGATATATTATTAAAACAATAATTTTGATTTTATATTGACTTTATTGACTTTTTAACTTTATGGAAAATTTTAACTTTAAGTTATTATTTTGACTTTATTTTGACGGTCAATTTTTTTTGGACTTTTGGGGGTCCTATTTATGACCATATGATTTGACAATTGATAATAATCTTTTTTTGGAGTAAATGATTGTGATTCTTTATACATCGATTCTTTGATATCTTGATGATTGATGATAATACCTTTTTAAAATTGTATTTTTTCTTTCCTTGATTTAGTATTGGAAAACATTATAATATATATATTTTTAATGAAGCTTGTAAATCGTCATTGAACAAATATATATAAATATAAATAAAATAATAAACAATATAATTAGTTAATTATATAGGAATTATTATTTAAAACAATTAAATGAATTAATATTTAAAAGTCTAAAAGTCTGATATTGCAAGAATTAATAAGAAAACAACAAATCATTACTATAAATAAAAATTAGAAAAATTTTTAAATATTATTAGAAATGAATAGCAGATGGATGTTCAAAAAAATAGAAGTAGGATAGACAGAGAAGTCATTAAAGGAAACAATGGGGTTACTTTTATTAGAAAAACAAGAAAAGTTAGTAATATAAAAGGGAAGAACATTCAAAATAATTCAGAAACAAAAATATACGGTTAAATAGAATTAATTATTCAAGTGCAAGAAAACCAAAATTATTCTACCACAGATTTTAACAATTCAGATGACCACCTACAACGCAAGTTATTTTTGACATGACAGACGACCAACTACGACGCTAAAGGCCCACTTTCACAATCAACTATCGACAGCCGACGAATCAAAGCGGAACCGCAAACTATATAAAATAACGACGAATGGTTCAGAAGAAAAGAAAAAATAAAACGGAATTTACTACTATCATTTGTTATATGACAATTTAATTTTGAAAAGCATAATCTTTATTTTTTGTTTTTTAACGTCAATATAACTTGTTTGCACTTAGTGTAACAAATTTTATAATACACTATCATATTAATTTTATTAAATATCCTTTTGCATTTTTCACTAACTTGTAACACCAGCGGTAACAAAGATTAGTATTAAACTTTATTTTAAACTACCCATCTATTCGATTTTGTATTAAAACAATAACTAGTATGAAACCTTATTTCAAACTACCGATTTATTCGATTTCGTATTAAAACATAACTACAAACTACCTTGATTTTGATTTCGTATTTGAAATATTTTTCAATTAAAACAGGCTTGCCTTGTCAGACAAGACACAGTTTGTACTAAATAAATAAATACCTAGGTCAGGACCTGAGGATCATATAATTTTTGAGCTCCCATTCCTTATAACGTTTTCCTTTTTTAGTTTTTATTTCACACGCTAAGTAGCACGGTGAAATAAATTGTTTTCCTTTATCGAGGACCTCCGAGCCTAAGAGCGAGATGATTTTTCATAATAATAATAACCTCAATTAATAAGTTAACATATCATTCAAGGGCGATATCAATGCATTGTAAATTAACACTTTATTTTAATAAAAATAAAAGTTTTATAATTCATTTCGTTATCTCAGTGATTTCAAATAAAATATTTAAATAATAATAAATTCGAACAACCATTAAGCACCATTCACCGTTAAGACCTAAATAACAACAAGCTTCATCTATTTACACCCCGTTCTAGGATCTTAACAAAAGTGTCAATATGATTTAACATCCTCAGTACTTTTAAAATGTTTTTCTCATATCCGAAATGTAAAGTTTGATATTTCAATAGATAGTGATTTATTGAAAAAAGGCAAATGAATTAGCAAAACCATTAAGAATAAAACCTCCCAAAGAAATTAACGTGATTTGGATAAATCAGTGGAAAGCACTATATTACTTTGTAGTCTACAATTTTTATAATTTTGTAAAAAAAATAAAATAAATAAATAAAAAATAACAATACATAAATTATTTTATAAATATTATATTATGATATTAATAATTATTTAAATAATAAATGATTATTATGGTGTAAGTCAAACACTAAAGAGGAGTTTGCGCTTAGAGGAGAGCTTCACGATTCCGACCTCAGAAACCAGCTTGGAGTCACTAGCTTGATAGGTATGACTATCAGTACGATTATCGATATCGTGTCTCAACAATATGAAAATAAAATTACTTTTCATCATTTATAATACTAATTAAGCAAATAATGATTTAATTATAAAATACACAAATTGCTCTTATAATTTTAATATAATTCTTAGATTTATTAATCATCTTTATTTTTGTCAATTTTAATCGACTTTAAAACATATTTTGACCCAGACATGGATTTTTTAAGTTGTTAATTAATGGCAATATTTTAGTATTAATTTTATGCAACAAAAACCACACAAAATTGGTAAATAGTTTTAGATCTAAATTTAAATTTAACTTAAGATAGAAATCTAAAGTTTACAAAATTTGTTTAAGCGTACTAAGAAAAAATGTAATCTTAAATTTTAACATATTTTAAAATTATTATTTTAAATTCAATACTTTCGTCATATGCTAATGTAAAACAATATATATTGGAAAATAATCTTAATTAGGATTATCAAAAGAAACTTAACTCTATATAGAGTTAAATTGATTAAATTTTAGGTATTATTATTTAATTTTTAACTCAACATGGATATATACGAATTTTCTGAGCGTGACGACCATTCGAACGTCCAAAATAAAAAACTAAAACATTCAAAAAGAAAAATTTCCGAAAAACAACAAATCAAAACAAGATCGTTAAATCATAAAAGTCGAATAAAGAAGTCTAAATTTATTCACATCAACAATCAGTTGGAAAACGTGTCAAAACTCAATCCACCTCCACTCAAATTAAAACTGGTTCGAGATGAAAATGATCCGAAAACATTCAAGTCCATTCAATTGCTAAACGATTTTTCTCCAACATCAGATTATTATTTCAATTTCAGTCAGCAGCCGCTGTTGAAATGTAAATTGGTCGACCGCCGAGAATTTGCCGTGAATAACATTGTCTGGGCAAAAATCAGCGGATATCCGTTTTGGCCTTCTAAAATTTTGTCGATTAATCGATCCCAGAAATGTGCTCAATCAGTAAATTGCAAGCCGTCGGGAAACGAGGAATTCATAGCGTGCGTCGAGTGGCTGGCTTATGACCAGATCTCCTACGTCAACTGTGCCAATCTTTCCCACTTCCATGCAGACTACGACAACAAGTACAGCACCAAGATCAAGAACAAGAAGTATTTCGAGGCCGTTAGCGAGGCTAAACAGTTGACAGATGAAAAGTCATCGAGTGACGTCGTCGTTACAAATCAAAGAGCCATCGACAGCGAAGCAGAGACGAGCAGCACGCTGCCCAGCCACAACTTCACCAGTCCCGAAAGCAATCAGTCCCTGCAATCGTGCTGCCTTTCCAGACCGCCTGGAGCTAATTCTGAACCCTTGTCCAACCAGTCTGACCCGTCTGTTCACGACAGCTCTGTCGTGGTAGAGCAGACCGCGGCGCTAGTCTCGTCTCACTTGTTGACTACCACAGCCGTGTCTCCTGATCATCGTCCGTCCAAAACGGACAGTGACAAGCTCCTGCGACCCGCTCAGCCGAACTGCTGGGACCTGCCAGACCTGGGAAGCAATTTGGACTTAGAAAGTAACAACCACATTCCTCAGTTTTCAGATTTCGAGGACGACGATGACTTTGACAGTATCGACATCGACAAAATCAAATTTCTTGCTGACGTCGATAATCACTGATCGTAGAAATATCCAAATTTTCATTGTCATCTGTTTGTGTGTATTGGTCGGTTTTGTTTGTGGAACGAGTAATGGTTGAGGGCCTTCTGAGTCCTTTGATTTCTTTCTTTGTTGAATTTTTTTCAGCATTTTCCATTGTATGATATAATTAAAATAATATAAACTATTGAAATAATCATAATATTTAAGTCAAAATATAACAACAATAATTAATGAAAAAAATTTTATTGTCATTCATTACAAAATATTTTTGTATGCTTACAAAAATATCGGAATTGGAGGAACTAGTTTTTATTAAAAATTTTATTGTCATTCATTACAAAATATTTTTGTATGCTTACAAAAATATCGGAATTGGAGGAACTAGTTTCCGTGTGGTCTACACTCTCTGACTGCTGGATTTTAAAGGGTATTTGTCATTTTTGCATTTTCTGTGCTGTCATTGTGATTTGGGTTGTAACGTTCATATTTTCTAAATGTTGTGATTCAATAATCTCTGTAGATGTTTCTTTCTTGTAAATAATATTAATTATTATTGATTTTTCTGAGGCCATCTGATAATTGTTTTTCTTGACTAACTCCTTCAAATTTTTGCTTGAAGTAGTTTTTTCAAATTTGAGCCAGGAACTGATTGGACCATTTAATGATTTAATTTGTACATATTTTGAATACATCTTCAATAAATATACACATTTTTATTAATTAATCGTGTTTTCCGTTTTCTATTTTGTATTCATGGTTGCTTTATGGGAAAATAATAATTATACTGATTCGAATAATATTTGAACAATGAAATTTTGTTTCAATATTATTTGTATTTGGCAAGGATTTTAATTTCCTAATGACTAAAGAATGTTGTGATTCAATACTGAATACAAATTTAGGTGAACATATATGGGTTCATATATGGAGATGTTTTAAATGAATTTATTGTGTAAGTTTAAAAATATGAATTTAATTGATAATAAAAAACTGTTATTGTAAAAGTTAATCATCGTTGTGCAAAAAAGGACTTCTGAAGAAGATTTAAAATCGGAAAAACCTCAATTTTTAAAGATCTATAAACAATGCTTAACACTCATTTTTTTAGATTAAATAATAGTTATTGAAAACAAATCATTCATACTAAAAGATTTTAATTTTATATATCGCTTATTTTTAATTCAACATTTCTTCTAAGATTTTTAAGGACAAAATCAATTAATAACCATTGAGAGTCTTAATTCTGTATTATGTTCATCAATAAAATTTATGATTTATTTTTAACTATTGGATTTATTCCAAAAGATGAATGATAGCCTCAAAACAATTAAAAGTTAAATCTGAAAAAAGTATCTAATAATTTATAATTAAGTGCAATGCAATTTATGTACCAATTAAAAATAATTAAATTTTTGCTTTACAGTCTTTTTTCTGAGGAGGTCAGTTGATTATTAATGTTTGTAATGTTTCTCATTAATTTCGATCGGCTTAAATTCAAAAATAAATTAAAATATCGCATAACCATTTAATTAAGTAAAATAATTTAAATAAACAATCAACAATTAAGATACGTATACCGAAAAAATCAAAAAAAATAATTTACCTTAATATCTTAATTATTTATAACCTTAGGAAGCAGAAAATTGATTATATTTAAAAGAAACAAGAAATACAATTAGAAAAATTTGAATTTTATGTTTTAAATTTAAGAATCACAAAAATGAAAAGAGCGTAAATATGCAACAGTTTCTAGAAAGATGTTTTTATATAAATCAGTAACTTAAAACTGAATACTTTCCTAATTCAGCAAAAGAATCATTATTATCCAATTTTAATAAAACTCCAAAGAGTAGCACTACAACTATCAACAAGTAATTTATTCAAAGGTCAAAATATCATGTACATAGGACAATAATCCAAAATTAAAATTAAAGAATATAAAATACTTAACATTGTTCAAGACGTCGTTTTAAAAAAAAGCTCAAAGGTTAAGACAATCTTATTTACTTTTGTTTAGGATGCATGTAGGTCTTCGGTTCATAACTATGATAAGTCAAAGTGTAACCGGCTTATCTGTGCTTGATAGGTGCTTATCAAAATGTTTTAATCATAAATTGCACAAAGTTGGGATGGGGTACAGCATCTATAATGTCGTCTCTTTCTCAGCTTCTAATCGCCCCATTATACGATTTGTTAAAAGTTACTTCAAGTGTTAATTTTTCATCTTGTACTAAGTTAATTTTTTAATTAATCATTATAAATCATTCCAGTCACATTCAAAAACGCGGCCTACAGATCCCAGGTATGTTTATCCATTTATTCACTGATAGACCCAAGTTTTTGAATATGAAATTTTTAAGGAAAAAACAACTATTTTTTCAGCTTTTAAAAAACATACAAAGGTGTTGAAAATTCAACATATATTTTTCCTTAAGAAGTAACTAAAATTCCAGTAAAACTAAAATCATTCACAATTTATAAAACTCATGTTTCTGAATTAACCTTAAAACTAAAATTTCACATTGAAGACCATGTAAAATTTTTTAAATATAAAAATAAATTTGAAAAAAGGTTATACAAAAAAATGGCCAGAGGAATTATTTATTATACAAATCTAATAGCTTATGGTATTATAGATTAAAATGGTGAAAAAATATTAGGTAGATTTTATGCAAATAAGTTCCGAAGTCTTGATTAAAAAAATGCGTATTCTGTCGTCTAGAGCGAAGCAGAATCGAATTAGCGAGAGAACAATAAAGAAGAAAATGTTAAAAGTTAGTGATGAGTAGAATTTTCTTCTATCAATAAATAAATGTTAATTAATTAATTATTTAAGTTTAACTCGATCGGTTAAACACTTGGAATTAATACAAATTCCTTACCTATTATTATTACCGGCGTCTTAAAAGTATCTTTAATTCGAATAGCTATAAGCGTATTCTAAGATTAATTAAGGGCGTTTTGAATGTGAAAACCAGAATTTTATATACTCCTGTTTTCCACATTATAAAGTTTCTCAGTGGCTCTGTTAGTTACTGCGACGTTATCTACTGTTTTAGAATTCAAAAACTCAAGATTTTGTAACATTTTTATTTGAAGAAACTAATTGTATAGCTTTAATAAGTGTCCTCTTTTTATCCTTTATTTAAACAAATTAATTATCTAAAACTTTTATTAAAATTAATTTAATTATTTAATTTTTAAAAAAAGATTATATTTTAATAAAGTTCTTAAAAAACTTATTTTAAATTAAAGATTAAATTTCAATAAATTACTTTAAAAATTATTTTAAAAATATTTATGATTTATTATTTATTATTCAATATTAATTAAAATTTAATCCTTACATTCCACTTGGTTAAAGAATCTTTTAAGTTTTTCTATGTTCCTCTCTATTTCTCTTCCACTTGGAATTTTCAGGCGGTATATTCTCTCATGGATCTTTTCAATAATCTAGTACGAGCCTACACATGTTTCATTGTCTTTTGATCTTCCATCAAGCTATACCAGAACTTCATCTCCTATTTGGAACTGTTGTCTTGTAGGCTTATTTTCCCTGAGATCATCGTCAACTCGTTCAGTTTCAAACCATTTATCTCTGTTGGTCACATTCCCAAGGTTTTTTGTTTAGTTTCATTTATCATATTTTCAATATCTGATAACTTCTAGCTCCAATTCTTCCATCCATCATCATCTGATGAAGCGTTAATGCAATCTCTGATCGTACAAAATTGTCTTTCAATGATTCAATTTGTATGTGATGATACGGACTCGAGATATATTGTTTTATATTCATTGAGTCCAGCAATTTTCTGAAGCTTCTCGATTCAAAGTCTTGCTACTGCTTACATGAACTTCTTTTGGTGCACCAAATCTCAGGATCCATTTTTCCATTATCACTGTTCTTGCCATGAATTTTTTCCATATAAATAATGTTTAAAGCGGTTACAGAAATAATAAATAGCCAGATATTCTTTCCTTGTGATGCAGTAGCTTTTTTCATGCGCTGATAATGCGTGAGATCCATACACGATAACTTTTTTATTTCCATAACTTACTCTTTGTGAAAGAACCGCTACAAACTGGCATCTGTGTCCAGAACAAATGTCTTTTTTATATCCGGGAATCCTAGGATAGGCGCTTTAAATAATGCCTCATTCATCTCGCAAAATGCTGTCTCACACGCCTCAGACCATACCAGTTTTGTATTATTGCTTCCACACAATTCTTCCAAGGCCCTCGATTTCTTTGAATAATTGTTTATGAATCTTCTATAATAGTTGCATATTTCCAAGAAGCTTCTTAAATTCTTAACGCATTTTGGTTTTTCGAAATTTTTAATAGCTTCAATTTTCGTTAGGTCTGTTTGAATCCCTTCTTTGTCTATTATATGCCCCAGGAACTTTACTTTTTTCCTTAATAGGTTGCACTTTTCTGGATTCACTCGCAATCCTGCCCCTAGAATACGGTCTAAAACTCGTACCAAGCTCTCATAATGCTTATCTAAGCCTTCTGAAAATATCATAATGTCGTCCATATATACCATTGTTTTCTCCTGGCCATCCAATACCTTCGTCATTAGTTCTTGGAACATTCTTGGTGCTGTTGCTATGCCAAATGGCATTCTTGTAAAACAGTACTGACCAGACTTTGTTGAAAAAGCTGTCTTCTCCTGTGACTCTTTTTCTAAAGGTACTTAGTAATATGTATTTCCCAAATCTATGGTACTAAAATATTTTGACTCATGAAGATTATCTAGCTTTTCTTCCACAATTGGCATGGGAAAAGCTTGCCTTTCTGTAACTACGTTCAGTTTCCTGAAATCTAGACAAAGTTTAACATCCTTTCTCTCTATTTCCACACACATATCAAAGGTGTGTTCCACTGAGTTGCATTTTCTGATAATGCCATTATCTGCTAAATTTTTAATGGCTGCATCAATCTTTTCTTCTAGATTCATTGGTTGTCTCCACGGCTTTGTATTTATAGGCTCTCCCTTTGTCACTATCTTATGTACATCCCAGCTATCTGCCATAAATACTCCTCGATATCTCCAAATAACTTTTTCAAGTTTATCGTCCCACTTGATCATTAACTTTTCTAGAGCTCTCTGTGGTCTTTCGGCATCATCAATTTTCCGTCCAAACTTTGCGTCTATGTTGCAGATTCTCAAGTCCCTTTCTTTGATCTCCTTTTCTTCCTGTAACCGATAACCAAACTGTCGTTGCAACTCTATTCCTCCAACAAGATCAGCGCTCATGACTTCCACTACTGTAAATTGTACGAATTTGCTACGCTTCCCAATTTCTACGTCTAACAGAATCTTTCCCAAAACGATCATTTTGCTATTATTCGCGCATTTTAACACATCTTCGCAACCCACAAGTTCTACATTATTTAATCTTCTAAATATATATTGGCTCATCATATTTATTTTTGTTCCTGTGTCTAATAAACATTCAAAGCACATTCCTTGAATTTAAACCTCAACACTAGGTCTATCTTGCATAATGTCGTACTT
Source organism: Bipalium vagum (assembly GCA_037834085.1). Lineage (NCBI taxonomy): Eukaryota > Metazoa > Platyhelminthes > Tricladida > Geoplanidae > Bipalium > Bipalium vagum. The sequence goes on along the minus strand of JBBMKC010239480.1, from coordinate 213 downwards.
TATCTTCACTTTATCGGTCTCTTCTATGGTCATTATTTTATTATCATTATGTGGAGACTACGTCAACGACAAGCAACAAACCCTTTACAACATCAAAGCCAGGCGGATCAACCAATACAGATATCCAACCTTACCGACCTTAAAACTTTCATTTGTGATCATTCTAAAAACTGTGCATGAATTTGAATTAAAAACTTTATTTGTGTATAGACA
>JBBMKC010239469.1:0-10995 GCA_037834085.1 Bipalium vagum | reverse complement strand
ATTTGGCTCGAAGAGTTGTTTGGCTCAAAAGATCAAGCTTTCTATCGATATGGAATCGAAAAGTTACCTAAACGATGAGAGACAGTCATTAACAATAAAGAAGAATACATAACTGATTGATTTTTATGTAATGTACATATGTTATAAATAAAAATTTTGCATTTTAAAAACGGAATGAATTTATTAGACAACCTAATATATTTAATTGATTGAAAGAAAGAATCATTGGAATGTGCACATTTTCCCAACAAGAACAAGTTTTTGTAATGCTGTCGAAAGGAAGAGGGAGAAAGAGAGAGAATATCTCGTGTCTCAATGCGTAGAATTTTCGCACCATCGTCATTTTTTAGACCTGTGGTCTTTGGTTGTTAATTTTTTGTTGATCAATATTGGATTTAAGTTTTCAGGTTTCTGGTTTATTTCCTTGACTTTCTGTAATTAATTTTCCTATTAATTTTTTTAGTTTTCCTTATAGACCTTATATATGTCAGAACCTCTTTTATAACCACTTCTGGCTTTTGGAAATGTCGAGCTTCGTTATCAGTCATAACTTATGACCGAATCACTAACCATTTCCATTCATATATTGATAAATGTGAATTATCTTTTTCCCGCCACATGTGTTCGATCTCTTTGAGAAATGGTTCGTTATTGCACATTAAAGACTCTACAAGAATTTTTCGATTTTCTTTCAGATCGTGCGGCATCCAAGCTCCACTTTCCGATTTCGCTTGAATGTTAAACTTATTTGTTGTAATTAATATCTCTCCGTAAAACACTCAGGGACCAGTCTTGATTACAGTTTTATATTGATCACACTTTTGTGCTTCTCATATTCTAGATTTTCGTTTCCACTATGGAACTAACTTAGCTACTATTGTCAGATGCTTATAGCATAATTTGAATTCGCTCCAAAAAATCGGCCATTTGCCTTCGTTGATGGTTGTCAGACCAAAAACTTAATGTTATAAATTAAAAAACATTTCATTTTTACAATTACTTTACAATAAAAGCTTCAAATCGATATAATATTCAACATTAATAAATGTATATCTGAACAATATTTTTCAAAAAATTCGATAAAATAAAAACTGAATATCCTTTTTCTCAACAGCCTAATATTTAAATTTAATAGATAATGAAAAAACAATCAATTAACAAATGATTTTATTAAATCAATTTATCCAATTTTTTAAAATCAAATAATCAATTTTTTAGTATATCTCATTCGATTTTTTTTTTCATATTTCCAGTCTTGAATTTTTTTATCATTAAAATTACTTGGAAATTCTTTAATTTTAAATTACATATATTGCCAAGATAAATGTGGCTTTATTTTTTACACCTACATTTTCGAGTCAATCAATATTTTATTCTTGTGATGCTTTAGAAAAAAATTTTACGTTTATCAAGTCATTAAAAACTCAAATTAAATTAAATTTTTTGTGTTATTTATTTATTAAAAGTAAGTTATTATTATTATTAGAATAATTTTATTTTTCTAAATATTTAATCAATAAATTCTAAGAAAACTTCTGTGAGAAAAATTTTTAAGTGAAACGGAAGTGTACATTATCGACAAAGTTAATGATTTTTCGTCTTTATGCTAGGGAAACATTTGCGGCAATATTTTGGGTAAGCTTTACTTGTGTCAATGTGCATTTTCTAACCACAACCAAAAAAATTAAGTATTCAAACAATAAAGTTAATTCAAAGCTAAAAATTTAATAATTTGTACAATCGTCTCATTCAATATTTCCAATTATCTTTGTTATTTTGTGTGGTTTGCAAAATAACTTATAAATCACATGTAATTTTCAAAACTAAATGTTTTCTATTTTGCTCGATTTGTTGACATTTCCCGGTAAAACTTGTATCGGGTCGATTATGCGGAGGTTTGTGAAACTGAAAGATACGCTTTTCACAGTACTTATTCTTATTCATTTTCACATTTTCAAATTGACGTTGAAATCTTAGTGCTTTTAAAATAGTATTAAATAATAAAAAGTGTTCTACAAGGTCTTCCAAAAGAAGCTCTACTACTTTAAGTCGCTATTTCTCCGTACATAAAAATTAAAAAGTCAGGTAATTTTATTTATACCTACATTTAAACACAAATATTAAAACAATTTATATTTTAAATATGATGTCATTAAAATGACCGCCTCTGGCAGCCTTATAAGTTTGGGATATTTTTATGGAATTTTGCATAACTTTTTGGCATAAGTCAATTGAGATCATAGCGATTCGTTCCGAAATGTTGTCTTTGAGTTGTGTAATAGTTTTTGGTTGATTAATATAAACTTTATCAACAATTTTGTTTATTAAAAACACTTCCACTCAAGTGAAAATGACTTTCATCAGTCATAATGATTTTTTTCCAAAAATGAGGATCCGCAATTGATCTTTCTAACAACCAATTACAATAATTCAGGCGACTTTGATGGTCTGATTCTTTAAGCTTCTGAACTACGGTAAGCTTATATGAAAATCTTCATGCATTATCCGCGACAAACTGGGTTTTGAGAGGTTTAATTCCTATGCTGTATGACTGATTAGGGTGCATTTATTGTCTTCAATGCTTTCTCGTGTACTTGCAATATTTTCAGGTATACGCGCAGATCGGGTTCGTCCAGATTTTGGTCTATCTGCTACCGAGCCAATGCTTCAAAAGCATTAATCAGAATGTAAATTGTTGGTTTTGATGGACATTTGTTTTTCTCAAATTTTGCATTTAATTTTTAAATGGTTACTGAAATTGAACCACCGCTTTGATAAAATATTTTGACAATTTCTGCCCGTTGTTGCATAATTTTTTCAAATGTTTAGCTAGAATAGTGTTAAATATTAATTTATTTAAACAAACACTACTTAATATTTAATATGTTAAAAGTAGTAAAGCTTCTTTTAGAAGAACCTGTATTATCGCGTCATTTTCTTTTAGAGTTGATCGAAGGTAAATTCGATTTTTTTTGTAAAAATCAATAGAAACATTTTAGATTATCAATATATTGACCCTTTTTGATCCAGCATCTTCGGCTTTCTGCAAGGTAATTTTAAGGGTCCATAGAAGTTGCACTTGTTTAAGAATAATTTTGTCACGCGAATGCATGGAAGTTTGTCTTTTTCACTTCACACATTCATTTTATTTTTCCCCTTTGAAAACATAAATCGAAATTAATAGTTTCGATTTTCTTCGGTAGCAGGTTAAAAAATAATTAGATCTTGAGAGTTCCGCCACTTTGAGAGAACCAATTTCTTCATTATCGTTCTATTTTTGATGTCTTGTAATGTAAAAAGATCCGGAAACGTTAGCGTTTTACGATCATAACCGGTTGAAAACCGCATAATGATTGATTTCATTCAGCGGCACCGATGAATACTGTCAAAATACAACCACCAAATTCTTCACAAGGCTTCAACTATCTTTCCAAGATTGACGATTGGTTGAATGACAATCAATGCACAAATAGCTCACTGCCATCAGCCAATACTAACAGAAAACCCTTCTTGCCATTAATCGAGCACGAGAATTCGTTGAAAAAGGTTTATCGTTAATGAAAATTTTTTATTAATTCTCATAAAACTTCTAAAATTTTCAGATCTCTCTTAATCGTCCCAAGAGTTCCAGTACAAAGTTGCCAGCGATCAATAATGTTCCATGACTTTCAGAGTTGTAATTGAATAGATGTGATTTAATAAATTTATCTCTCTCTGTCTCTCGGCTGTGATTTTAACTTTGCCTCAGTTTACAGAAGACAAAACAACACAGAGAAAATGATCAATGGAGATAAATGTTCCATTAGATAAAATCAATAAAATTAACATTAAAATGAAATATCTCCACACTTTATATTTACTTTACTAATTAAGGCTGTTTTAGTTCTGTACGGACAGTTACCCAAACATGATTAATCAGAAAGTAAGATCTATGTAAATTTATTTTTATCTCTAACATTTCTGATATTTTTATAGCATTTTTACATTGAAAAAGTCATTTTAAAAATTGAAATAGTCACAGGAAAATTAATTTTGTCCTAAGTTTGTTTATTTACTTATTTGTTTTTACTTATTTTGAAATTCGGTAATGGTTAATTTGTGAATTTTTCTTTCAACGAAATAGTCCTAAACGTTGACAATGATCTGCGTCGATTAATTATTGAGAAGATAGAAGGAAACGGTGTAAAGGTAACGAAAGATCTGCATCTTTGTAGATCAACGGTATAGTTAGGCAATACAGAAAAACCGGCAGGTTTGATTAAAATGAAAAATGCGGCCATAGAAAAAAGAAAATAAACGAGGTGCAAAGCAATTTTATCGAAAGGTTATTTAAAATTCGAAAAGGAATACTGCTAAAGAAAATCCAGCAAATGTATGTATAAGGCGAATTTCAAGAATAATATTTCTATTTCATGAATTCATAATCATCTTGATGATCTTCGTATTACTCTGAAGCGTAGTGCTATCCTCCTTGACAGGGTAAATGATAAGACTAGACTCGATTTGCGTGCCGAATATGCAAAAATTTTTATGACACAGGCTTCCATTAATGATCGCAGAAATATTTTTGTGGATGAGTGCTGATTCAATTTGCACCTCAGAAGAAACAGATGAGTTTTCCAAAATGTGTCTACTGTGCGTGGACGAAATGTGACTTTGTTGGCTGCAATAAATTGTGAAAAAATTATGTCATAAAATATTCGATGGTGGTTGTACCAGTAATATATTTCAAGAATTTTTAATAAACCTCGATGAGTTATTAGTACATGATATTAACATTTCAGGTGGCTTTAATTTCATGGATAACGCACGACTATATACTGCTAAAACACCAGTTTCTGAAATTGAATCTTTAAAAAAATCGACAAGGTTTATTTCTCCATACTCATATATTCTGAACCCAATAGAATTTGGGTTCAGTAAAATTAAAGAAATTATTGTCTGAGCCAGTCAATGATTTACATCATTTACATCCTAAAGCTCTCGATCAGATAAAGACAGATAACTCCGATTAAAAGGAAAAACTGCTCTGTAGTAATGACCAAACATAAATTTGATTAAATAAATTTTTATGCGTTTATTTGTTAAAAATTGAAATTTTTTTGAAACTATTTCAATTTGTAAAATTACTTTTTCAATGTAAAAATGCTATATAATGACTTAACTTAACAGCAAACATTTAATCAATGAAATAGTCATAATTTGAATCAATTGTTTGCTTCCAACGGTCAAGTGAACTAAAATTCCTCTGTTTATTCAACTTTTTCCCAGCTATTATTAAAAATTAATTTTTATTTTAAAAAGAAAAGTATACAGGAACTCTTCTTTATGATCATTTGATAAAGAACAATTTACTTTTACTTCAAATGTACTAAGCATCTAATCGGAACTTGATGAATTAAATTAATCAAATTTTTAACTCAGAAACTGGATTTTTAATCTTTATTTTTTATCAAACGTGATTCTTGTTTTGACTTATTTTATTAACAGACTTCAGTCATACGTTTACTGTAGGAAGTAGAATTCAGGATTTCTTGAAATTTTCAATGATAGAAACATTTGAGTATTTCTATTTATCGTTATTTAAAAGTCTCTAGTTTCTAACTTACTCTTTAAGTCATTGATATTTAATTGACAGAATGGTAAAATTGAAATGATTAAGTATCACAGAAAAATAGTAATTTCTAATTTTCAGCGGAAACCAACATGGATGAAACGTTTTACAATTGATTATTATTAAAACCAAATTTTAATTAATCTGAAAATTAACTGAAAACCAATCGGTTTTCCCCCCATTATTTCGTGCTAGGATGTTAATCTATAATTGTAGATATAAAAGATTTACAATCTTTAATTTAAATAATTTTAAAAAATATTTATTATTTAAATGTTAAATTATCAATCTAGTTTTTATAATGATTATAAAAATGATACATGTGTCTCAGATAAAAGTACACATACCCCCAATAAAATATCCAATATTAATTAGAAAAGATTTCAGATGAAGTCCAAATGTGATATACAGCACCCATAAGAGTAAAAATAATAAAATACAAAAATAACATTTATTACAAGAGTTATTGGTTTCATGATTAACATTTACATCATACTGTGTGTATATAATAATCTGTAAATATAAAAAATAATCCATGTAACAAATCCCAATAATCACGAAAAATACTACATTGATTAAATTGTTTTATTTTTCGTTTGAACCACATCCATTGTTTTGAGAGTATTTCACTATTTAATTCCAACGGCTAATCCAATGATAAGGGCAATTATTAACAAGATTGCCACAACTATTCCAATGATACAAATCTTCTTTTTCATTGCAGATTTCTTGTAGTCAACAGCTTTACCCAGCTCTTTCTCTGCTAGTTCCACTTTTTCAGTGGCATCAATAACATTGAGTTCAATCCTGTTTACACTTTCACCTTGTTCTTCAACCATATTATTCAGTTTTAAAAACATATCTTCAAGTTGAATGATATCCTTCGTTATCCTTTCCATTTGTCGCTGTTCGTCGATGGCTGCTCTCATTTGTGGATCATCCATAATCACTGTTTGATTGTGCTGCATAGTGATCTCATCAAAATCTGATTTTAATAACAAAAGAAATAATAACAATATTTAAAACAACATGAATAACATTTGAAAAAACTCCGAACAAGACAACAAATGTTTTATTTATCTTTCCAAAAACAAAAATCCGACTAGAAAGATAAAAATATCCGAAAAATCAGAGAAAACGCACAAAGTTCTTTTGACAAATATAAATTATAAATATTTTGAAAATAACTTTACATTTGATTTGTGAAATTACACGGGACTTTTTTCATGCTATACCAAAAACCTTTGTGATTTCAATGTTATTGTTGGAGAAAGAGATAAGAAACTGTTTTCTAATGCGACGACAACAATAATATGAACCTTTATCGTCTTCAGTTTGTGAGTAGAGCCGTGAAACTTGATCCGGTTACACAGTTCACATTCATTAATGAAATCACATTTCTTAGAATGTTCGACTCTTATTCACTGTCCAAAACATGATCATCAAGACTACCATGTTCAAATTCACAAAAAAGAACATTGTTTTTTTCATAAAACTCTTGTCTTATTGAAAATTAATCTCGCACTTATGTAACCATTACATAAGCAAGACACGAATGATCGGAAAACTTTGTTTAGATTAATCAGTATTATCAAAAAATCATAACACAAGAACATGCCGAATTCATTTTCTCACAAATAAGTTTATCTCATCGATTTTCGGAAATTATCTATCGAGGATGTTACCTTCTTCCTGTTCCACGGAAATCATTTTTCTTTCCAAGGTCTCTCTATATTTTCAATTGTACTCATCACGTATTTCGTTTCGATGAATTATTTATTTAATGTGATAATTATTGTTATGACATGATTTTATACGTTGCTATAGAAACAATTTAAATGAAAACAACTATTTTAAAATTAGTTTAATAATCTATTTTTAATTTATTATTATCATTATTATTTTACATTTAATTTCATCTACAGAATTGAATAGGTTTATCAAAGTACAGGAAGTGCACGAATAAATTGTCTTAAATAACGAATGTTTTGTTTATTTCAGTTTGAAGATTATTACGAAATAATAAACAAAATCCGAAGAGAAACATCTGAAACGAAGTTAAAGCGCGTAAGTAAAGCTGGTGAAATGCTCTACTGAGAGATAATAAAAATTTGTCGATTAATTTTATTAATAATTATTTATTAATTAATAATAAAAATATTTTCCAGGCCATAATCAGTAAACCCTATTCTGTTATATAAGATAAATAATTTATTCATTTATGCATTACATAATAAAACAGTCACGGAAGCTCTCGAGATAACAAGATTCTCGAGCTTCATATCACGAGACAACAATCTTTATTTCATTGTTCTACTTTCAAGACAACAGTTTAATAGTAGTAAAAATCTTTCTTTTCAGACATAGAAGACAGATTTAAAAGTCAATGTCGCTGGAAAAGTTTACTATTAACAACTTTGACCAAGAATCACAAGATAATTTGATCACCCAAAAATTAAGAGAAGAGAGAAAGTTAATAAAAAAATCAACCATAACTTGGTAGAATATAAACAAAATAGCTGGAATAAATCACTCTAATTTTAATAAATATTTAATATATTAATTTATATATAATTTCCAGAGAGAAAAATAATAATTTCAAAATCTTTAGAAATGAACCAATGTTTATTTGTCACAGTTTGAAAAGTATAAAAAAGCATGATAAAATTCACAAAGCGAAAACCTTTAAAAATCTTATTATTAGTTTAATTAAAAATCGTTTGATTATTCAGGTAAATCAATATTTTTATTAATTTTTAAATTTTATTTAATAACTAAAAATCAATATTGTTACTAATAATAAACTACTTATAATCTACTTTAATAAACGAATGCCAAATGGAATTTTTTTGAGTCAATTGAAACAGAAAAATATTATCTGTAATTATCTGTTAGAGAAACTGAATAAAATGAGATCCATTATGAATTACTAATGATCACCACAGATCTCAAACCTTATACGATTTGACACAATAGTACACAAAAAATAGACAATCCTTTTAAGCTACTTCTCGGCAATCCATGAATTGGAGGGTTATTTTAAGAAAAATTAAAATACAGCAAATCTACGATTTTCTAAGAGAAAGATTTCTTCTGTCAAAGTATGGAATCATCACCGTCAACAATTTGAAACGACATGGCAGGAAGTTTTTAACCAGTTTTATAATTCTATTTTTTTATATATTAACCAGTTTTATAATTCTAACGATTGCTCTCTAGATTTTGAGACACGAAATTATAGAAATTATCAATGTTAAATTAACGAGCAGCGAACAAGTTTTTCGAATTGTTTTAATTTAAATTCTTTTTTGATAGTCTTTTTTTCTTTACTTTTCAATTTATAAAAAAAATTGAGACATTTTCCTTTAACACTTGCTGCATAATTTTGCGTTGAGATTGTCCATTCTTCTACGCTAATTGACAACTGAAAAGTTTCATGGAATCGTGCGTAAATATTAAATTCGTATCTATCTTCATTTAACTGTCACATTTTCTGACGATTTCCTATCGACGAGATGTTGAGATCTTTGCCTTAAAAGCCAATGGGAAAAACAACCCAGATCACCACTCTTTCGGACATTTTCAGAGTTTTATTTGAGAAAAGATTAGTCGATTCTACCAATAATAATTTTCCGTTTTAAATGTCAGAATCAATTACGGTCTTTATTAATGCCAATGCCGAAAAAACAAAATGTCAAAAAAATCATTAATAAAAATGAAATATCTTAAAATATAAATCGGATCATGTAAACGCGTTAATGAAAAATATTGAAAATGGTCGACAAATCCCAGTTTGGCAATGAAATTTGTTTGTCTATGAGATCAGTGGATTCAATTTTCAAGGGAGAGAAAATCAAGCCAATGTGACTAGGAAATGTCAATTGAAACTATTCAATATTTTTTAAGTTCACTTTAAAAATCGAATGAGAAAATGTTTATGAAATTATATGTGAACACAGAGAACAAGCACTGTCTTACCTAGTTCGTGAGATGTGGCCGATATTTCTTTCTTTCGCCTCATTTCTCGCTCGTGCAGTTCTGCATTAATATCTTTGCAGATTTCTTGCACCATTCTTGCTTGATCGAAGGCACGCTTCCTCAATGTTTTCACCATGATTTTACGTGATTGTAATTCTTGATTATTAGACTCAGTTATTAATCTGAAAACAATAAATAGTACATTAAAAATTTCATTACTGACATGTGTATATCAACTTGTCTAATTGGTTAATTTCATCTGACAGATTGCGGATTAAACTGTTTAACGATTCTGTGTCCTTTTCAATATTTCTCAAATCCGTACGATTACGTTTACTGTTTTCGAATTTCCGTTTTGTTGAATCGATTAGTTGTGCTGCTTGATTAAATAATTGTTCTATTTTACCAATTTGGGTTTTCCATTTTTCAACAGCACCCATCACCATAATATCATGAGTTTCAGATTCTCCAGACCATGACATTATTCAAGAGTTTTTAATATATATAAATTTGCTAATATTAACTTCGTAATTAAATAATTACAAATAAAGAAAACAAGTATAAAAAATTATTTCCCTTGTACAAATTAAAACATGAAATACAAAGATTAAATTATATTAAACAAACAAAAGCATTGTTATGATTATTCTTTTTAATGATTAAATCAAATTTTCAAAATAATTGGTGTCTCAATAAAATAATTGTTAAAATTAATTAAGTAATTTTATTTTCAATTTACATTATCATGAATTTAATATTGTAATTATTATTTCTTGTTTTCTCTCAAAATGAATTGCTTAGTATAAACTAAAGAATTTTAAAGACCATTTAAATATAACTTTTTTAGATTTAACTATGTTGGTTTTGTTTATACTAAACATTTAGAGGTAAGAAGATAACTTAGTTAAAGAAATATGAAATCGTGGGAGCTGGGTTTTAACGATTAATAAATAATGTTGTTATTTAATAATGAATTTTAAAAAGATAATAAGATTTAAATAATTTATGATAATAGTAGATAGAAAATCAAGAACTCGCCCAACAATCCAAGAATTAAAAATATTTAGTTGTGAATAATGACGAAAAATATTTTGCTTGAATGTACTGCGTTATTTGTAATAATATTAATAAAACTTATTTGTCTTAAAATGATGTGAACTTATGCATACTCCTAATTTAATAAAAAACTTTATTTTAAAGATTTTTAAAAATAGACAAATCCCAGTATCAATATGATTATATATGTTATCAAATTATGAAGAATTATATAAATTAAAATATTTTGATATTTATAGTGAGTATAAAATCAATCAATTTTTATATGTTCAATATTTAGGGTTTCAAATTTAACCTGACTCCAAAATCTTAGGTGGTGCAAATCAAAACAATCAGTAAAGCAACAC
>JBBMKC010239459.1:0-10996 GCA_037834085.1 Bipalium vagum | reverse complement strand
AATAATAATAATAATAATAATAATAATAATAATAATAATAATAATAATAATAATAATAATAATAATAATATGTACTACTACCATAAGGATTATAATAAAATAAAAATAATAATAAATAAATAAAACTCTATTCAAACATTTTCACTTATTGTGTCTTTTAGATGAAGCCAACGCTTAATTATTTTATTAAATCAAGAGACCAAACGTAAAATCTAAATTCAAGGTGAATATTTTTGCTAATACTGTGAAAGGTAGTTTGGCAAAATGCTTGATCGGTTTAGTGATATTTTAAGTAGGCCTTATGAAGCCCACATATCTAAAATAGTTTATATACAGTCTCATGATCGTACATTTATCAAGTACTTTGAAAGGGTTCTATCTCCAAAATTGCCAGTTATTTCTCAATGGTTGTAAATTATATAATTCTCCTCGTTCTGTCCATCGTTCCCGTCATCATTACCAATGATGTGGCACTTTATTCAGACCTTGTGGAAGCCGACATTTGTGACAGAAAATATTCGAAGGTCGACTACGATTGTGATCGAAAGTACAAAAATGCTGACGATTTGTGCGACACATTTTTAGAGAAAGCAGAAAATACTATTGCAGAATTGAAGAGAGAAGTGCGAAAGAAATGCACTTCGGTCACCAAGGACAAATGCAAGGACCTTAGAGAACATCTCCAGCATAAATCAGGAAACATTATCTACTATGCAAACGAAAAATGCTTCCAGGAATTGGACGTAGTCGATGAATCTTGTGCTCGAAAATATGAGAAGCTGCTTAAACCATGCCGACCACTTTACATTAAACTAGGCTTTGGCACATGTTCATAGATCATTAATGGTTGAGCTTTGCCATTCAAACTGACATTAGATATTCCTAATAAAATGTTTCATAAGATCATGTTTTCTTAAATTCTATAAATACATTGAATATCCTTAATGCTTGTCACTTCATTAGTTCAATAATATAATTATATTATTATTTACAACAAATATTTAACATTCGGTATTGATAATGAGATTAATGTTATGATTTCATTATTATTCTTTATCATTACTATTAATTTTTTTATTAATACTATTATTTTTATTAGTATTGTATTACCTATTATTATTTATCTTATTATTATTTATTATTATTATAAATAGTATTAAAAATAATAATTATTGTTAATTATTACGCTAAATTTGATACTCGAATTTGATAAGGAAAAGTTATTATTGATTTATATAAAATATTTTAGTCAGTAAATATAATTATATAATTGTATTCTTTGAAACATTCTGATTTAACATAAAAAAAGAAACTTTTACCATTTCTTGATTGACTCTTCAAAATATCTAAATGTTAACACATAAGATATTTTCAAGATATGAAATTTACATAGTCCTTAAATGATTTTTTAAAATTGCTCATACTTTTAATTTCAAAAAGAAAAATATTTATATAATATAAAACGTTTGAGAAAATTTTTATATTTTATGTATATTATTTGTAATAAAAAAAATTGGTTAAATTGTTTAATGAAAAAGTTAACTATTTTCATATATTATTATCACATGATTAATATTTCATAATATTAAAGTAAAATAAATAATGAGAAATTCATTAATTGATGTTTTCATTAATCAAATTTTTGATCAATTATGTTTTTTTAAGGAACAAGAAATTTAAAATCAAAATAGTTAACTGGAGACCACTCTCCACACAAATAGGTCAGTTTGGTAACATGTCAAATAATTATACTAAAATATATATTCTACTGGGTTGCCCAGAAAGGAATTGCTGATTTTTACTTAAAGACATTCGACCTCAATTTAACTGTATTTTTAATAAAATAATCATTGTTTAAATAATATGAAAAGATAATCGATCAATTCAAATTTCAATGAGTAATTAATATATGAAAACTTTAATAAACGTGCAAAGTGTGAAGTTGTAGGAAGACTAATCTTATAAAATAAGGAAAATTTTTCCTCTATGCACAAAAAATTCATATATTAATGATTTAATAAGTATAAATATAAAATATGAATGAATTTTAGATTACAATATAAAAAGCTACTATTCTTAAATTGTATCCTTAAAAATTTTATGAAATAAAACTTAGCTTTTTTAGTAATTAAATTAAAATCATTATTGTCCATTTCTAACGACGTTGAAAGCTAAATTGTTCGCAGAAAGACAAAGGAAAATGATTAATATTTTAAGTTAATGCCATCTATTACGTTGTGTCGTGTGAAAGGTTCGATTACATAATATAGGGTTGTTCGTTAATATAAACTATTTTATTCCTAAATATAAGATATTTATTATTCATTAATGTAAGCTTCTTTGTTCCTTAATATAGCTCTATAATTTCTTATTAAAAAGTAAAAATTAGTAAACATTTCGTATAGAAAACTGAAATTTCATCTCGGGTTAATATTTACTAAAACAATATTCTCAGTCATATAAATGGCATTCCTACAAAGCATTCGGTGGTAAATTTCTTGCTTTTTCCTTCATAGTCACTCACAATCTCTTCCACTTTCTCTCTCAATGCTTATCTTGAGCCTGGTGAAGGTATAGGTGTTCGGTATCTCTGCCTAATTTCGGGGGAAAAGTTTTCAACCGGATTGAGATCCAGTGTATACGGTGGTAAAAATTTATAGACAATTCTGTTTTCATTCAGTAAGTGCAAAACATCTGATCTATGGTGGAACCGGTAATAATGTGTTTATTATTTCTGAAATACGGAGTGATGTATGACACAATATAATTTTTAAAAGACTCAATCATATTACATTGACAAAAAAAGCAGCTATCAAATTATTATTTTTCCCCTGTTAGCTGGGTTTGTTACATATGCTTTAGTATTTTTCAGGAAATAACCGTAATTTAGTGTTGTATTCAAATTGAAACCGGTTTCATCTAAAAAATCAATTGTATTAATGAGAAATTCTTCAAATATGTACTACAAATAATACTCGAGGAGAATTGTGAAAATCTGGTAATTTTACATGTCTCTTCCTCGTAATTTCAGTCTTTGCCAGAATTTTGGAGATTGATCCTCACCATCGTTGTATACCACATACCGCTAATTGTGCCGCCATTCCTTTTTGTGTTAGACCATTACAGATAGAAATAATTCCAACAGCTAAGATTTAATAATATTTTTCTGTGCTTTATTTTTGAGCCTTTTTCTTTATAATATTTGAATAGTTGTCTCCTGCAGTTATTTTATTTCTTATCTTTTGAATAGTTGATAAGGAGACATTCAAAAAAAGCAATAAGACACCTTTAAGAAATTTTGTTATTCAACAAAAATATTCACCATTGCATTGAACACATTTGTTCCAACGAGTTACGAGGTTTCGAATACAATTTGTCCATTATTATAAAACAATTAAAACTTAATAAATGAAGAATGTTAAATTGAAGACAAAATATGATGACCTCAATATATTTGCTTACTTTCCAGTTCGATTCCGTGAGCGTACCGATCCCATAAAGGAAAATATTAACATTTGTCTCGGAAAATAAAAATCTCTGCGCTGTTTCAGATGAATTAATGAGCATTCGAGTAGAAATGATATATATCAGTCACAAGTAATAATCAGAATATATATCTTGATCCTAATTGAAAGGAAGAAAGAGGTACTGAGAAATTTCGAAAAAGCCGAAAATATTTTATTTAGATCAATCATTTTAATGCCAGAGTCAGTTTCCCTTTGTTATAAAATCGTTTCCAGCTTTTCCAATTCTTTACGGACATATTAATTATAGTTAGGTTTTTTATCGAATTCCCTTAGAAAAATATGACTTATTTTTTCCAAATGTTTCGTGTACCCTAAACGACACTAACATTTTTCTAAATATTAGAATGTACCTCCTAAATGAAATAAAATAAAAATTTCTATTCTCTAATGAAAAAAAACTTTTTGATCAATAAATTAGGAATTACGGTCTACCGTTTTTTCTTGGAGATGCTTTCAGACTGTCCATTTTGAGAGTATTTCTTTCACAAGTGATTGTTTTGTTACTCTTAGGAACTTCTATATATCGTTTTCCACTGTCGTCATCTTTTTACCTTATTGGGCATGATCTACTTTTATCTCCAGTAACAATTTGTTTTAAAATTCAATTATTTTTGCTTATCTTTAGCAAAGAAATCGCGAGATATAAGAAAAAAGCTTTTGAATTACAGTCATAACTAAAATAGGTATCTTTTCAACTTGTAGACCTAATAACTGTCTTTCAGTTGTGGAAGGTTTTCATTTAGCATAGCTTCCTTTTTTGAGTTTTAAGATATTGATTATTTTTAAAAAGTATAATGGTTATGAATATTAGATGTATATTCAGATGATTAGTCATTTTTAAGACTGATATCACTGACAGAAAACTTTTTAAGAGGCTCGAATATTTTGTTCTTTAACTGCATTCATTCTGTAAACACTGAATAGTTTTCGTTATTTCTGCAGAATTATGTTGTTTTTAAAGTAATGAAACATTTTACATCGAAAAGTGCATTCTTTATTCACTATTTCTTAATTTTAAAAACAAATGAATAAATTATAATTTATTATGGTTATATTAATTTTGAAAATATTATGTGTTAATTTAAATTCATATTTCTCCATGAAAAATTAAATATTTTTCATAGTCATGAAATACAACAATAAAAGTAAACACAACATTATGCATACCTGATAAAAAGGCTGCGAAAATATCGACACAAGTTTTGCAAACACTTTCTTTTAGCTTCCTCGTCTTAAAATTGAAATATCGATAAATAAAGTTTTATTATTAAAGTATATATTACTTTAAACAAGTCAAGCCTCTTCCGAAAATTTATTATTAAAAATTTTTATTATTGACTAAAATGCGATAACTTAATCGTGATCAAAGAAAAATATTTTGGAACATTTAGTGTAATAACAATGAATATCTATGAGGTTAATTGCGAAATGCGAAGTTTTTTGCTTGAAACCAGTATCCAATACAATAAAGAAATATAATCGTGATTTACCATTCAAAGACAAGGCGAAATCATAATAATTAAATTATAAAATATTAATTTTAATTAATAAATTAATTTTGGCGATTTTGTTTTCCTTAATTATATTTTCTTTAATATTCTGAAAGAAAAAAATAAAAACCACCTCATTACTTCCACTTAAAAAAAGGTTTTTTAACTTTGGTCAAGGTTACTTGCAATTAATATAAAAATAATTTTTACCTTCTTTAAAGTACGACAAAAAATAATTAAGAAAATAAAAAAAATCTCCTTTTTTAAGAACAATTATTGATGACAAACAATCTCAAAAATAATCTCTGCAATTTGTCTTACTCTCGGGACGCATTTATTGTTTAAGTAAACGAAATCAATCCCACCAGCCTGTTTACAAAATAAATATTTATCAAATCGGAAACAAAAATTAATAACTCCAAAAACCCCAAACTTTGTTATTATTATTATTATTATTATTATTATTATTATTATTATTATCATTATTATTATTATTATTTTGTCCTGAAATTTTGATAATTAAATATGTTTTTAATAAGATAAAAATAATAATATCTAAATTTTATTATTATAAGAGAAAAGCAAAATGCTAAAGGATATACCTTCTATAATTTATATTAAGAAATAAGATCAAAGAGAAATTTATGAACCATACATGAATAGTTTCAGGAACCTTAGTTGATTACTTCGATTACTTCATTTTTCTTGGATTGCCTATCGGATCTCTTCCACCTAACACTGGTATGACGGAATTGTTAATACTAATGGTCATAATCGACATTCTTATCATAAAAACGATAACTGTAGATTAAAAAGATAACTGTAGATTTTCAAGGTCAAGGTTAAAGTTAAGATTTTAGTCGGGAAAATAATTTTTAGATATAAATTGATGATTTTTTTTATTTATTACTGAGAATTGTAAGTTTTTGTGATAAACAATCGAAACCTTAAGGAAAAATTGTTTCAAGATAATGTCGTTTTCTTGTTTAATAATAATTTTAACTTTCATCAAAATCAATTTCAGGCCACAACAAATTATTATGTGGGTTTTATAAAATAAAAATTATATATAACGAATTCAATTTTAAAATAATGGAGGACAATGACATAATTAAATGACAACTAAGCTTCATCTATGGGTTTGCTCATTGGAGTCTCCAAAATAAATAAAATCTCCTAATAATGCAGACTTAGATTTGTCAGATTGATAAAAAATAAAAATATTCACTAGGAAAGTACATTTCAATTCTAAACAGTGGGTGTCCTTTTAACACTGGTCACTATATTTAATTTATGATTATTGAGGCCCCTAAGGTGATACATTTAAGAATCATTTTTAAAAATGAATGTGTAAATACAAACATAGAAAAGGCCTTAAAGACCCTTTTTAAGAAATAAGAACGAATTAATAAAAAGAATAATAATACTTTAATGTATATTTAACAAGTACAGCTTAAGAGCACGCGTAAAATGTCAGTGGATTATGTGACTTTAAACGATTTGTGCTTTTAAACGTAAAATGAAAATAATAAAATAATCAGACGTGTCAGTAAATTTTGTGTTTATAAGCGATATGTGCTTATATTGAGAGTGAATTTAAACGAATTCCACTAAATACACTTTTTAACACTTTAGTGCAAAATCAGTTTAGACATTTACATTATTATTATAACATATCTTTCGAACTTTTAACAGGTCT
Organism: Bipalium vagum; assembly: GCA_037834085.1. Taxonomy (NCBI): domain Eukaryota; kingdom Metazoa; phylum Platyhelminthes; order Tricladida; family Geoplanidae; genus Bipalium; species Bipalium vagum. The sequence goes on along the minus strand of JBBMKC010239459.1, from coordinate 4,280 downwards.
TTATCAGTCAGTAATATTTTACAGTATTCATATTTATCAATTTTAAATGAGAATTTCATTAAAATGTTTTATTAAATTATGATTGGTAATGTCAGACTTTAACCTGATAGAAATGGAACTGGATATTATCAAAAAAAGATTAAGAAACAGCGCGTATCCAGAACGAAAAATTGGAAAGATACATCAATCATTCGATTAACAAATAAATAAATGAGAAAGGTATAACGAAGGGTGACTCAAATTTTAAAAAAGATAAAAATGGAAGATAACAGAAAAGGTGTATAATATGTAGATTTAAAAATACGTTCAATTTCCAAACAAAAAATATTTAAACATTAAAAGTCAACGCCTACAATGTTGCAAGATAATGTCGTACACTAATTCAAATGTCATAAATGTAATAGTATATACATTTCTTCCATTGTGGGATATTATTTTTCCAATCTAACTGATAGCTTTTGGAATTCTTGACGGAAAAAACTTGTCTTTCGAAATGATTCTTTCGCTGAGTCATTTTCTATTTTTTCATAATTGTTGAAATGCTACTCCCCAAGCTCGTGTGACATCAATCGAAAGAAGTGAGGTCACTAGGAACAATGTCCAGCGAATATGACGGGTGAGATAAAAAATACCAACCAAGATTTCCTAAAGTAGCTTTCACAATCTTTGCAACATGTAACCGGAGTTTATCGTGTTGGAACATAACTTTATGTTGTATCTTGCATATTTTCCAAAGCTTCGTTTATATTTATCAATTATTGTTTGTAAAGTTCAGCAGTGACGGTTTTTTTCTCCTTTAACAACTCGTGATACACTATCGCCTATTTTCATTACACCCTATACAGATCAATACTTTTTGCTAGTGAATATTCCGCTTTAGTGTCGATTATGACGGCTGTCTTAGATCAGACATCAACTTTCTTCGTTTGGTTTTATAAAAAATAAATTCCACTTTTCATCTACAGTCAAAATGCTGTACAATAACTTTTCTTAGCATTTAAGCAAGATTTCACACATTGTATGCCCCTCTCAACGTTTCTTTAGTTAATTTAGCAACCAACTTTGTTCTTTATGTTGGTTTGTCAAAGGCACAAATTCTAAAGGTTGTGAATAATAATAATAATATTATTAATTAAAAGTGTACTTTAAGAATTAATAATAATTTATCAAACCACTATCTCGCCGTCGAGATAATGGTAAATATAATAATTAATTAATATTAATAAAAAAATAATTATGTCCAGCCATCAAAAGAGTGATTTATATTATTATAATTATATTAAAAGTAATTTAATCTCGATAAAGATAAAGTCGGAATTGATGGGTTATTATGGAAAATAGTCGTCTAAACATAGAAATTGGTGGTTGTAGATCAATCTCTACGACTATATAAGGAGACGGCTATTTCCAGGAATTCGCTCAAAAACTAAGATAGCTATATTATTTATCATTGTTATTAAAAGAAAAGATTATTTGTTTTCGTTAAAGAGGATTTATCTTGGAAGAAAAAGATTTCGAAGAATCTAAAAGAGAAGACTATTATTCAAGCAGCAGAAGAAGACAATACAGAATTTATTAATTTTGTTCGAAAAATCAGAAGATTTCATTTTTCAGATTAAATATTTTATGATAAAAAATATGCAACAGGATTTCAAAATGGAACCCACCCAGCTTCGGAATCCTTAGGGGACGAAAAGAACGTAGAGGACGACTCAGTTTTTCATTATTTTAATTGTCTCTTATTAATATTTATTTATTCGATTTTGACAATTAATTCATTTGATTCTTTCATGTGATTTTTTAAACTCGATTTAATTATTAACAATATTTTATTCCATTCATACATTTGATTAATATTTGACTCTTGATTTTTCAGACATTTTTTGTGATTTTTATGTTTGGTGTTATTGTAAACTGTTATAAGTGTAATAAAGTTTTATTGTGATTGCCTTGATTCATTTTGAGATGCGAACTGATATAAAGTTTTATTGTGGTAATTTTGATTCAAGCAAGTTTAGATTTGTATAGCTAAATAAGTTTTTAATTAAATTTTTACTTTTTAATTTAGTTAAACAAGATTTTATTGTTACAATTCCAAACTTTTATTATCAATATATTATTAAGTATTTCCAAATTAAAAAATAAATAAAGCTGAAGTTATTTTATTTTTTAAAAAATATCAATAAATTGATAAAGACTAGCTGGATGAATTCACAAATATAATATTTAAGATATTGCAGAAAAAAATTACGGTAAATAAAAATTACAAAGATTTAAAAAGATAATAAATTATAACCTGAATAATGGAATTCAAAGTTTTCAAAAAACTAAATTGTTCAATGAATAAGAGTACATTTCTTGATCAATAATCCCTGTAAATACTCAATAAATATCAATTGTTTGCATCAATCTGTTCAATTTCACTTTTTGAACCTCTGTACCAACTCGTCCTGTAACACCTAAACCCAAAAATATTGATCCCGCAATTAGAATTAAATGGAACTCTTTTTTCTTGACTGTTTCTCTAATATCTTTCGTAATTTCATAAGTAATCTTTTTTTTATATTTTTAAAGTAATTCATTCTGATTTTCCTATTTCTATAATCTTTTTAAACTTTTTCTCAGTCCTACCACTAAGAAAATGAAAATTCTCTGTCAATTAATATTTTGTTTTTAAGGTATATTAAGAAATCCGGTTACGATCTAAAGAGAACGCAACTATTTATTTTTCAACTGAGGTTTTCTAAAATAATTAAGTAATTAATTAATAGACCAATTGTGATAAAGATAAATTCATAATCAAATAAATTTGTCATTGCTTTTTTAAACGTACGAGATTTATTCATAATTGAAAATCATCATATATTAAATAAAATAAATAATAAAATTAATTAATTGGTGCATTAATTTTCAATTATATTTTTCAGCGAATTGTTGACTCCATTGATCTGATCTCAAACATAACTCGGTTGAATTACTATTCTAAAATGTGCACACAAACTTTCGCTATGGTTGTTCGCACTTGTTTCATACGTGCACGCATGATAAAATCTGCATCATTAGACGAAACAAGTATGTTGTGTGTAGGAGGCACACACGTGTCCATGCACACTGACACCGAAATATTCTTAATTATTTATAAATATTTACAAATAATAATTCTCTGAAATAAATCAAAGAAATCACATCAGATGAACACTTCAAATTTTTCTTTTTCTCTTGTCATTACCACATTTGCATTTATGCTTTTTTCAGTATGTACACCGTTTTGGGGATGTGGAAGCATTCTATCCAATTGTTCTTATGATGAAGGAATGGTAATTCCTATGATCTTTTTTATACTGGGATTAATTTGCTGTACTGTTGTGTTAATTCTAGAAATTATTAGCATTTTCTCAATTGTGCATAGCACCAATGTTACCTTTAAGTTTGCGAAATTGATTATGTTAGGGATTACAGCTGGCAGTTTGATTCTGTGTATTTTAATATACACTTCAAACAACTTTCATTTATTGTCCTACATGGGAACTGTTATTGCAATGACTTTGGCATTACAAGCTTTGATCATATGGATCATGACCACCAGTTGTACCTGGTTAAAGAGTACCACTGACCGATTTGTCTTCAGGCATGCAGTTGTTAACCAGTAATCTTCAGGGTTCTGCAATATTTCAATATGTCCATATTTTAATAAATCTTCTTTGTAAATGTTTCGTGAATTTATATTTTGATAATATATTTATTAAAAATACCACATTCATTTTGCAGAGAACGTTACAAAATAAAAAAAGATTCTGAGTATTTTGTTCAATTTTTATTATTACAAATATTTATGTGATGTCATCAAGATGTCGTGATCAATTATTAGGATCAATATTGTTTCCACTTCACAAAGAAATCTATACGAGTTACACTTACATTGACGTAAAATAAATAATTTCTGTCAAAGTAAATAACAAAGATGATACACAAGTTAAAATTAAGCGATATTAATAAAATAGTTACCTCTGATTTGATAAAAGTTGATTCTAAAACCCGTAGATTGTAAAATTCTATTAATATTTTCTAACGAACGAAACCCCAATCACTGACTCCGTTAATATTAGGTTGTGTTTGTTATCGCAGCAATCTATCCCAGCGTAAGTTTAGAACTTATTATTCACAGAAAAATTACAATAGAAATACGTTCGAAGTTGTCAATTATCGTCTCGAATGTGACAATCTTTTTAATCAGCACAACTAAAAATGATATAAGAATAATAATAATAATACTAAGAATA
>JBBMKC010239448.1:0-10996 GCA_037834085.1 Bipalium vagum | reverse complement strand
TAAATACAAAATGTTTCTGTCAAGGGTTAAATCACAGTTTCAAATGTTTTTCTTCGTCTTTTTCTGGAGTCTCCACAGATATATTCACTTTAATATTCATCTTGAAATGATCCAATAGGCTTTATTTATTAAAAACCAATACTTAATTACCGGAAAAATTGATTTTAATTAGCCTAATAAAGATATTTACATAAATTATAAATGGAAGGGTAATCAGGGAGAGGGCGGAAAAGATTTAATAAAAACATTTTGAGAAAGTAATTTAAAGCTTCTAAATATGTATACAGTTGAAAAAAATTTACATTTTAAAAATATTTAATAATAAAACTTTTTAAATAAAGAATGTCTACCAAAAATTGAAATAAAAATATTTTCTTAATCAAAATTTGATTGTCTTTTGTCTGATACTGAAGCATAAATAATTTATGCACAGTAACTGTTGTAATTAATTGAAATAAATATATAAAAAATATTTTCAATATTACGTATTTTCTCCTTGATATTCATTAAGAGAATTTTCTTTGAAAAATTATATAAAATTTTTACATATGGTTATTGCATTAGTCTTTTTTGATACATTTCTTAAGTTATTAAAATATAATACTTTTGTTTTAATATTTTAGTTTTATAATCTCTGTTTTAAAATCATATTTTTATAATCTATGTAAAATATAATACATAATATATATATTATTATTTTAGATATGGAATTTGATAGAATAGATTTAATATATATATATTAAACAAGAATTTTTATACTTTTACCATTTAATTAGTTTTTGTGGCCCCAGTCAGAGAATTTAATGGACACACCTTGTACTTGTTTATTTTTTATTCTTATTTATTTTAAGTTTTTTTTTCTTTAAATCGTAAATTAATTGTATTTTTCAAAAAATAAAGTCTAGGGCGTATTAATATGTAATTGTATATCTAAATTTTAATTGGTTAATTAAAATAATTTTATTAGTAAAGAATTTTAAAGAATATATTGAGAAATTTTATTTAGTTTTCTTAAAGAAAAAGTTAAATATTATATATAAGTAAATCGAAATAATAAAATGTTAAGTCATTTCTCTGAAAATGTGATAGGTTGTATTGCTAAAATTGACAAAGAAATATTTTGATTTTTGATACCAGAGTAAAAACATTAAAAAAAATAATGATAACAGTTACTATTATTATCATGATATTAAAAACTCAATTATAAAATAAGAAAATTATTCAATTGCATCCATTTTCGCTTAGCCTTTACAATTTAATAATGTAACCCAACTGAAACGAAACCGAGTTAAGTCGGTTCGGCCAAATGAAAACTAAGTCGAAATGATCAATTTTCTCTTTTAAGATTATTTTGCCTTGACAATTTTTAATAAAAAAAATTAATTTAAAAATTAAAATTCTTAACAATTCCAATAAATTATTTGGAAATTATTTCAAAATTTATGAAAATTAAATATTTTTTAATTTTCCTGTTAATAATGTTGAATTTTATCCAATATTATTGCTAGAAATGGTAAAATAATTTCCAACTTAAATTGATAAAATGAAATTGACTTAATCAATTCCCTAAATAAACTTTTGAAGATTTTAAGGCTATATTCTGGAGGAACTTTAATTGATATTTGGAAATTTTGATGATCAAATGCTATGGAAGCCCGTATATACAATATCTTCTTAAATATCAAAAAATAATTTTCAATTGGCAGACTGTCCTGATCTTTCATAAAATTTCCATTATCTTTTAAATCTTTCTTCATTCTTGCCTTCAATGTTGAACAGTGTGAAATTAATAGAAAATTCTGTCATTTTAAAAAGAAATTTTACTAAAATTTACAATTAAACATTACATTTTCGAAAAAGAGCACAACCTATTATTTTAATGAATTGCTTCAAAATTATTGTTTCTTTTGTTTAGTCAATTTAATTTAATCAGATATCCTCATTTCTTATACACATAATTTAAATAATTAAGTATATAATTCAAGAATGATAAGAAGGTAATACATTTAGCAATTTTATCCGGCTATCAAACTTTGAAAGAGATAGAATAATATGACTTCATGAAAGTGGAATAAATTTTAGAGAAATCGCGAGACATTGAGAAAAGATTATTCCGCTATTTTACGGTCATGAAATCGTTACAGAAGCAGTGAACAACATCGAAGCACCAACGACTACTTCATCCACAAGGTGTTAAAGACAAATTAATGCCGACCATAAAAACTGACAAGAAAACTGAAAACCATAAAAAATGTGCCCCTCAGCATCACATGTTGAAGATTGAGTAGTTTTTGTCATCGCTCATACTGTTCAAAGTGATTTTTTCCATTGACAGCATCATAAAACTTCAAGACTTAGATGGTGTTAAGAAATGTTGGTTTGATTTTATCAAGTTAGAAGGAAATTACATCTTAAATTATGAAATGGAGTGTCACATGATTTGCATCCGATCACCATTTTATTTATCAGAGGTAATTCTAACAAAGACTATTTTTCATATAATAAAAGGGTCCACAAAGAAAATTTTTATGGACCCATGTATATTCTATTCTTTGTTTAAATGGACAAATAATGAACCTAAATTAGATTTTTATAAAATAAAACCAGTTTTAAAACAAACAAATTTACTAAAATGTGTAGTTTTCCAAAACTTAATGACACTAAATTTTCCTTTTCCAGTATGGTTTTAAAGATCATTGATTATTAAAATAATTGACAATTCTCATTTACAAATTCACTGCTTCATGTAGAAATCTTTGATATTAAACATGTTATATGAATTCACTTTTATATTTTCTACAAAGCTTCAGTTGTTAGTCGTCTTCCTCTTGAAAAACCAGTATTAATACAAGCTGAAGTTATGTCGGGAGCCGCTTAAAATGTCATCTTAAATTAACAATCTCCGAGGAATTTAAAGCAAATTTTCCTCTAATCATTTGAAATATCCTTCAAACCTTTCCTTTCTATTATTATTTCTTTCATCGGTCTGTTTCAGATTTCATACATAATAAATAATAAATTGAAAATGTTTTAATTTACTTATTGTTTTATTTTTTATGGTACTTTGACAATATTTCAAGACAGTCCATTTCTTTGTTTATAAAATATTTTCCAATATCCCAATTACATTTTCACAGAAGTTAAAATAATAATTTTATTATTAAAAATATTTTTCCTTCCTCAGACATGACTTCTGTCCTAAGATATTTTGGAAATGCTTTGAAATATATAATTTTCAGATAAGATCATTAAAACAATACAGAATATTATTATTAAATAAATATTAAATTTTTAGTTTATTAATTATTTTTTTATTTAAATGTATTTAATTATGCAATGAAAAATTGAAAAAAAATCCTGTGAAAATAATTTTTTCACCATAAAACATTTTCTCTAGTAAATATAAATTTTCTTTTACGAATTTATTCATTATTTTTTCTGTTATATTTCATTTCTTTTACCCCTTGAACACAATTTATAGAATCTTTTTTTAATTAAAGTTTCAAAAGAATTTTCATAATAGAAGGCATTACGAGAAGATTACATTGCACTAAACCATGGAATTTTAATAGATTTTGAAGTGTTAAGAAAAAGAATTCTCGAAATCAATATATAGAAAATAGAATTCGCTAATTGCAATAATCTCAGAGATTAATTATAAGAGTAACCGTTTACTTCATTAAAGCAATAATTTCTAAGTGCATATGGATTTCACTTAAGATGAACAAAATCTACTATTAGTATAAATACTCAACAAAATATTCTTCAGAAAACAGACCAACTGAAAATAATTAATTCAAAGGAAGTTTAAATAATGATATTTTAATATATTTTTAAAAATAAATAAAATTTTATTATCATTTTCGAAGATCATTAAAACAATTAAAATTAATTTTAAATATCCTGACAGTGAATTAATTATTCTTATACTTAATTTTTCATTTATGATTTAGAAATTTTGACATTTGTTTAAATATTGCTAAATGTCTTTAACAGTGATGTTAAACATTTAATAAACGTTTTCAAAATAAATTAGAAATGATGTTCATTCTTGCTGATGAAGATATCTTTTGGAAATAAAACGACTATAAAATGGAAATGACTAACAGGTTTTATGTTCAATTTTGACCGAAATAAGTGAAAAGATTAATAAAACAAGGATGAATAACGAATTTGTCATCAGAAATAGAAAAATAATCTTTGAGAAAATAAATAATATCAATTAATGGACAATGATGAACATGAGTTTTTCAGCTTTCATCTAAAAGTATTTTAAATTTTATGATTTGAATTCAAATAAAGATCAGAAATTTAATTAAATTAATATAGTAAAACAAAATGTCGAAAAAAACATTTTAAATTATTGTTTCAAATTGTGATAAGTTTTATAAAATAATTTTTAATTTTTTTTAATAAATTATATTAGTTTCCATGTGAACTGTACAAGATAATAATTAAATATGTGTTAATAATTTTATACAATTTAAAACTAATAAAACAAAATGAACGACTAGTGAATTGTGGATATCAGAATTATTTCACCTTTGTTCTTTAGCAAAAAAATTATTATTTACAAATTTGAGAACCATTTTGTGTTAAATTCAATTTTAATTTATATTGAGAACTGTAAAAATGATCATGATTTTCGTTTTCCAGAATTTTTTCTGAACCATAAGTGTCTTCAAATCCGATTTGACTGAGACTTGATTTTACACCTATGAAGTTGTAAACTCTAAACATCTTGTAAAAATTGATAAAAACAAATTAATAGTTTAATTTTTCATTAAATAAATATTTTCAATCCCATTCAATATATCCTTCTAACTTTTGTTTTTTTGTATTAATTATACTTTCTTCATTATTAAACCTTTTTCCTTTTAAAAGTATTTTCACTAATTTCAATTTCAAAGACTCTTTCATATACATGTTAACAGACACAATAATGAACAGTAGATTTCATGAAAACAAATAAAATATAATAATTATTGAATGAAGACCAATTAATTTTTCGGAAGTACTTTCTTTTTGTTTGATAATCCAAGTTATAGAGTCGTATGAAATGCGTAGTTTGAGTTTGCTTAAAGAATTATAATAAACTAAAGCCGCCACGACTTGGTCTCTTTTGTTCTTCTGTAAAACAAATTAATTTTAACTATGTATTCAAATAGTCCTCTGCTTTATAATGTTCCTATTCTCCTAACAAATGAAGTAAAAGAAATTTCATTTTTTCCATATCTCATCTAAGATTTCTCAGTTACACGGATATCTCTAATCCTAATGCATCTTTTATCAGCGGTTCGGGTGTAACATATTATAAGATTTCCATTTCACATAATTTTCATAATTGATTATCAATTAAATTGATTCATTTTTTCCCTGTATAAAGTATCTTTTTTCTGAAATTTTATAATTTTTTAAATGTTATTTTATTTATTTTTAAATCATAAATATGATATTTTTAATGTGATAATTGGAATTAACTTAACACTTTATATTTTTAATGAAATTCTGGAAAATCGAATAGTAAATATCCTACAAATTTAATTATTAAATTTATTAATAATCTTTATTATCAATAATGTTATTATTATTGTATAATATTGTTACCTGCAATTTCAAAAATTGAGACATAATTAAACACTTAAACAAATTTCCAAAATTCAATAAATTAATATAATGTTGTTCATAAAAAAAATTTAAAAATTAATAAACATGTGTTTAAATACTCACAAATATTAACTAAATTATTAAAGTGAATGATATTTGAAAATAATTTTTAATAATTATTTTATATTATATATATATAATATTTAAAAACTATTATTTATAGTAATAGCCGTCCGTTTATTTTAGTAAGATTCTTGCAATTTGGGATTGTCAATGCAAAATCCCTAATCTGTTTCCATATTTTTCAGATTACAGTGATAAGCTGAAATAAGATACAGCTGAGAAACATTCACCATCACAATTTACATTTTTCTGGAATTCACTGTGATTATTCTAATGATACAAACCATCTCTTTCGGTTCGCCCTTTGTCAACCGGTCCTTTTTCGTGTGAATCGTTTATAATCATTTTCATCTTAAACATCATTAAACTTAGTAAACTAAATAGATCGGGTTTTTTGTAATTTTAGCCTTTTACTTTTGTCAACATGTGTTTCTAATGAAAATATTTTTCGCTTTCAACATTTCTAGGTAGGTTAAGCGGCCTTCATTGATACAAAATCGGATACAAATGGTTTAATGTACATTTTATTGCAGAAGACCATTTATTGGTGTTTGTAAAAGGATTTTCGTTTAATCAGCGTCCAGAAAGCCGAATTTCTCTCATGATAAACTGTTGAGAAATCGTTAACTTTAATCGGTTCTCTGATTTTCTCCCGTATGTTGTTCGGTGGTGATTGTAACAAATTAAATTTGGAAAAAGAAAAAAATGATCAGAAAAAAGAAAAAATAATTCATAAATTTATAGCAGATTTATAAAACAATTCTTGAGCCGCCTTCGAAGAACTAAATGGCGTGACGGAGTTGTACGTTTTCACAGAAAATTCTATCAAATATTAATTCTCTTTGAAATATGGACAAAAGTGTTTTTTTGAAGTCATACAATTGTTTTAGGAATTTTACCGATATATATTTTTTTAATTTATTTAAAATATTATTCAACATTTTTTTAGCATTTATTTATAGAAAACTTTACGCTTGTTAAATAAAATTGTTTTTATTTAAAGAATTGTATTATTATAAAATAAGAAATGTTTCACATATTAATTTTATAATAAAATATATTCTTCTTTATTATTATTATTTTCATTATTAAAATTATATATTATGTATATTATTATTTATTTTTAATTCTGTTATGATATCATTTTTATTGAAAATCTTTTAATTATTTTGATTATTTTTACTCTTATTTTTTAAAAATTTTTTTTATTATTTTTTTAAATTTTTTTTATTATTTTTATTATTTTTTAACGTTATTATTGTTTCAGTTATTGTTGTTTAATTCGTATTTTCATTTTTTATTTTTCAAAAAAATTTTTTGTCCATCATTAAGAAAATTATTTCAGTCATTAATTTTAATTATTTTAAAAAAAATCTCATTTTAATTTGATTAATAATATTATAACAATTATACATATAATTGTTACAATTATTTTATGTCCTTTATCATTATTATCATTATTATATTTTCGCCACAAATTGTAATGTCAAAACAGGGTTTTATATATATCAATAATTATTAATTTAGCCACAAAAATATGTAACAAGAATTTTTAACGAAAATTTTTTTGTTAATCAATAGTTTTTGTAATTAACAGAAATTTTTGTATAAATCTCCTAATAAGTGCCAGATTTTTGTCGGTAAAAACGGATTTTTTTATTTATTTTTATGTAATGGAAATCGTCTGAAAAATCGTGAGTTAATTCCATAATAAATCTGTTTCAAGCTCAGATAACAATAAGCTATTTTACAAGGGAACGTAACATTTCTGATTCTGTAATTGTTTAATACGTCTGTTTAAGAGGTAAAGGGTTTTGACTGATTTCTACAGAATAAAAGTTATTGATTTTATTTCACTCTTTCTTTTTTCAGTAATTTCTGAAAAATCCATAAATTTTAGATTTATTTCTTGCTAAATAATAAATATGGATATCACAGGAAAACACTCTGTTTTTAAGAATCCTTCGTTTGATTCAAATCTTCGGAAAGCTCACATTTCTGTTCGTTTATCTCAACAAACAAGAATGTCAGATTGTAAAACATTCATTGTATGGTTTTTTTAATAGAAAAAATCCAAAAAATCTCCATTTATGCTTTTAGAAAATATTATTTCTCCCATGTATTCTCAATGTCTCACTAATATTATCACAATGTCTACATTGACCAGTTCCGAAATACAAATCAGACTTGGATCCCCTCTGGCTAATTATTATTATTTTAATTTTTAAACCTCAATTATTTTTTGTAAAGACTTTTTCTTTTTAAAGACTCAGCTCTATATTCGGAAAATTATTTTTTTTTAGACCACTTACCAAAAATTTTCAATTTCTGTCCTATATTTAATTCTCTTAATTTTCTAAATGGCTTTTTTATGATCCATGTGATCCATCTATTTGCTTTGAACGAAATAACAAATTGAACATGAAATATTATTTATGTGATGCAATAACTAATGATATGGTTAAAAATAATTAGTAAATTACAGTCAAATCTTATTATTATTTCCTCTTTTTTCACTTTTTTCAGTTTTTTTATTATTATCATTATCATTATTAATGAAATGATAAAAATCAAATATTTGCAGCTGCTCAATCAAAGTAATTCTAAAAATATTATTTATTAAAATATTATATTTTTGTCCAATTATATTCAGATTTGATTTTTCTCTTCTTTCATTGAATTTTTCCACACACATTTTACATTTTCGTACCTCATGTTTTCAATTCTTATCTGGAAAAGCTCTTATTTTCTATTCCAATTAGTAGAAGAAATTTTCTTTACCCAGCTTCACTTCAGAACAATGCTTACGAAGATAATTTATTAATTAATATCCTGAATGAGATAACATATATATATATATCATTAGAATAGTAGTTGTACGAGGAGATCTGGCTGATATTTTCTGCAATTTTCTCCTAATACCGAATTTATCAAAAATTTGATTTTGTCATTTTTAACAATGAGAAATCATATAAAATTTTCCAGTCCTTATTTATTATTTTCAGTTTCTAAGCTGTAGAGACAGTGTTTCTGTAAATATGTTTTTATTTATATTTCTTTTAATTTTTGATTTTTTCACGTTCCTTTTTCTTTTGCAAAAATCAGGAAATATTCCTTCTTTTAATTTAATTTTTATTCATTAATTTTTTTATATACTAAAATATAAATATTCATTAGTCTTATTTATTCTTATTAATTAAAAGAATTCTGATGATAATGATAATGATAATGACAATGATAATGATAATAATAATAATATTAATAATATAATAATAATAATAATAATAATAATAATAATAATAATAATAATAATAATAATAATTAATAATAATAATAATATTATTAAAAAAAAATAATAATAATAATAATAATAATGTAAAAGTAAATTAATTTTCTAATAAAGATGAAAATAACAATTTACAATCTTTTGTTATGTTTTAATTGAACTATCTTTTATATTATTTAAAGTCAGCGAAAAATTAACGACAAATATAAAAATATACGAAAAAAAATTCTTTAAAATATAAAATAAATTTATTTTATATTATATTTTTATTATGTCTATAATATTAAAAAAAAACAAAAATATAAAAAATATTTTTAATTTTAAGAAAAATAATTTTATGAAAAATATGTCAGAATAAAAGAAGCTTAAACAAGCCTCTGGAAATGTAGACCACGTAGCACCTGAACCTTCGACCATCGAACCAAACGTGATTTAGACGTGACAAATTCAAATCCCTTTTAAATATTAAAAAAAATTGCAAATAAAAGAAAAATTTTAAAAAATTCTCCCATTGATTTGTTTTACAGAAAGGATATTTTCTGTGACGGAATTGATTTGGAAAAATGTCATATTAACATAAATAAATATTGAGGGGAATAATTTACTTGGCCAAAATTGCTTTGTGAAATTTCACAATATTAAAATTTGAAAAGTCACACAAAATTAAATTATTATTTCCTCATTTGATTAAAACAAAATGAAAGTGATCAAATTATAAATTTTGCAAGGCGCCTGATTTATTAAAAATTCTATAATTTAATTGCGTGGTTACTCGTTATATTACAACGTCAAATTAACATAATTTATTGTCAAATTCAGCCAAATAAAATTTCTTTTTAATTTATTTTTTTATTCGTAAAAATAATAATAATTCACTAAAAATTATTATTCACTCGTAATTATTATTTCTATATTAATTTATTCATTTCTTTTAATAATTCTTTTTAATTAAATTAATTTAATTCGTGTTTTAAATAGAGTTATCGTGAAAATATAAATTATAATATTTATTATTATTATATGGTTTTTTTTCATTAATTTGTTATTATAAAATTATTTTTTTATAATAATTATTATTATTCTTATTATTAATTATTTTAATAAAGAAAATTCATTGAAAATAATGTTGAAAACAATTTTATCTTATAAATCTTATTATTAGACCGTTATATGAGCAATGTCGATTTTAAATAATTAATATTCAATCAATTAACAAAGGCTACGATTAAAACATATATAAAATACCAGATTACATAATTAATTAATTAAAGGTACTACAGTACCTGGCCATTGAAATAAAATCAAACAAAAATATAGTTTTTTTATTCTTTAATTCAAATTTAAAATGATTTCTTACGTAATTCCTTTTTAAATACAAGAATAATAATTTATTAAACTGAAAACAATGTTATACATGTCTAATGCACAAATATAGCAGGTAAAATACCATTGTTTGTAAAGTTATACTTGAGTCTATTTCAATGGCCAGGTACTGCAAATAACAAATAACATTAGCGTATGTAATGTTAAGTTAAAAATATTTTTTCACAGTAAAGAATTAATTTTCTAACAATAAAAAAGTTGAGTAAAAAAGCAGCTAAATAATGTAATCAAAATTTTATTCAATTCGTAATAAGTGGTTTTCTTATTTTGATAGGTCCTGTACCCCAATTGTGGTGCATTTAGCTTCTATTAGTGACATAACATAGTTTCCATTTAACATATATTCAGCTATACCAAGTAAATGTTTACGTTGCAACGTTTTAAAGAAGTTCGGGCAATTACAAGTGACACAAATTCAATTTGCAGTTCAGTATCTTAATACTCACTTTTCAAGCTATTGTTCTTATTTGATCGATATCACTGATGACTGAACCTGGCGAGCAATGGGTTGTCGCGGAATTCATATTGTTCAATATTTAGGGTATCAAATTTAAACCTGACTCCAAAATCTTAGGTGGTGCAAATCAAAACAATCAG
>JBBMKC010239438.1:0-10996 GCA_037834085.1 Bipalium vagum | reverse complement strand
GTAAAACAATATGTGAAACCCACTTTTATATTCTAATATTCATTACTTTTAACTCGTTTAGTAATCAATTTTAATAACCTTTTGAACATAAGTTTTTTAGATTTATAAATCACAAGTGTGTCAAAAAACTTGACCACCAGTATAGAAGCCGAATTAGTTTTATTCTTACTTATATCATTCGTGTGCCGTTCATACCGATTTAACATTTCGCACTGCTACTGCTGTAGTCATTGTTTTTATAGTAGTCGATGTAATACATGATATTCAACTCTACTTCAATAGACCTAAATAACAAAATATCTTAATCATGCTTCAATCGGCTAATTTATGTTTATTAGAATTGAAAAAAACCGTGGATTCTATCCATTATAAGTTTTCTCTGATATTACTTTTACAAGATGTTATTGTTTTATTGTGTGAATATAATAAACATTCTTGAAAGGTTCTATGAAAACGAGCTCCAAAGAAATAGGTTTTAAAACAAAAAAAGTAGAATTCCCTTCAATTTGATATATAGAAAGTCGAAATCAGTTTAGTATTTTCAAAGTTTTAAAGATTTTGGCTTACTTCCAAAAATTGTCCAAAAACCCGGATGTTAGTCGAGAAAAATCGGCAATAAAATCTTATTTTTATTTTAATAAAATATTTGATAATCAGATGATTATTTTCAGAGATATAAATTTTTGAAAAATGAGCTTGTTTACAGACATGAGTTTTTATGAAAAAATCCTTATTGTTTTGATTTATTAATACATCGGTTGATGTTTTAATATTATTATCATTATTTATTATTTTAATAATATTGTTTGGGTCTTTTATTTAATTTAAATGGGTCAGGTATAGAGAAAGGGAAAGAAAGTTTCAAATAAATTTTCAATTATATTCTATCTAATTATGCAAATGAGAAAGTATTAGAAAATATATCAAAAGCATTAAAACAAGTTTTT
The DNA here is from genome assembly GCA_037834085.1 of Bipalium vagum. NCBI lineage: Eukaryota > Metazoa > Platyhelminthes > Tricladida > Geoplanidae > Bipalium > Bipalium vagum. The sequence continues at coordinate 10,049 of JBBMKC010239438.1, read as the reverse complement.
CAAAATGAATGAAGGTATTCAAATTTCTTCTCCAAATGAAATGAAGGATGTAGAATGATGATTGGGTTTAACTGAAACCGATGAATATATCTTTTTTCAAGAAATGATAGCAAAATCAAGACAAAATGCAAAAGATGAAATTTTAAAAAAGATTTTAAATTCAAGAGTTGAAGAAAAATATATATTTTTTATAAATTTTACACATGTTAGCAATTTTTTGGATACAATTAAAAAATTGTGATAAGCAATTAAAATTTTATTATAAAGGACTAAGATAAATTATAAAAATCAAAGGAAAAAGGAATTATCTTGCATTATTGAAAAAAAACGGTATTAATTATCCAAAGGATTATATAGATTTTTGATTTGGAGAAAGATATAAAATATATTACAATTTGGACTATCGCTTCATTTTATAAAGAAAAATTTCAAAGTCATCGAACTTTACTTAAAGAAAATAGACTATAGATTACAATACTGGTTTGTTATTGATTATGACAAATAATGCAATTATTTATTTGTTACCTAAAATAAAATTGATTAATTTAAATTAATTTGATTATTTGATTAGAAAAATCTGTCTAAAAAATCTGAAATATTTTATTTATGATATGATAAAAACAAGAACATGTATATATACATATTATAGAAAATATTTGTTTAATGTCATCTTTTTAAAGTTGTTTTTTCTAAGTTATCGATAACATGATGGTTCTATACCAGAATATATAAATTTTAACTCAATTTTAGAAACTGGGAAGATAGCAATTTCTACAGTAATTTCCTCACTGTGAATGTTTGCTACTTATACTCCCTGTTTAAATGATCAAATTTGAATAAACAAACCTTATAAACTTTGTCTAAGTTTGTGTGCTCGATTTAAAAGATATAGGTATTTTCCTACCTCAATTAACGATGATTATAAAGACTAACTAACTAAAAATTTTTCACCTGCTGAACCGATTTTAACAATCTATATATCAAATTAAGGCTAATTGACTTCACTATTACTTAGAACTAATTTTTAAAAAATTATAATAATTTTTTTATCAAGAAATGAAAGAATTAACTGAGGAACAATAACAAAAACATTTTTTGATAAGAAAACATAAACAAATATTTTTAATGGAGAAAGAAAATAGTCATCAAAGAAAATCATTATTGAACTTAAAGACTCGTTAGAAGCAGCTATGAGTACAAAAGGCGTTGCAAGTGAAGCTCTGGAAACCACACCTTCCGAAAACATGAAGGTAACAATAATAATGATTCAACTAATTCTATTATTAGGTGCAATCTTTGCAGGTTTAGGAGCGGCTGTTAGCTGGATGAGTTATCGCTGACTTATCGCTGAAAAGATAAACCGTTTAGGGATGGTTAATTTGTTAAACAATGTTTAATGGTAATGGTGGATATTGTTTTGCCAGAAAATTGTTATTATTTTCTTCCAAAAGTCTATCTGGTAGGACTGTCACCAGACGCATTGAAGAGATGTCATCAGATGTTTAAAATGGTTTAATGAACGTCTGTAGCGAATTTTAATATTTTTCAATTGCAGTTGACCAATAAGATAGTCATTGGATTACAGTCCACAAACTGGATATTCTATTCAACTCGAGCTCTTAAAAGTTGAGATTAAGCAGTAAGTGTAAGTGTTTCATTCACTATCAGATCCAATTCCACTTGGATTCTCTTCTCATTCCGATCAGTCGTTGGGTCAGGATTGCAATCCAAGTCAGCTATGTGATTGTTCAGATTATCTTATCTTCCATACCCCCTGAAAATATTGTAACATTACTTATTGGGTTCCCCCAAAGGTAAGTCTATAATTAGCTATGTGTTCTGGATGATAACAGCTACACTGTAAGAAACGAAAAACATGATCAATTTTAAATATCATAATTTAAGATGATTTTGTGAAATTTAATTATATTTTGAAATAAATAACGTTAAAATTATCTTTTTACATTTATAAATATATTTAAAATTATATGATAATATAATATATAAGAAAATATTACTGTTTTAATATATTTTTAAAATTAATAACTATGATTAATTTTATTATAATTTGTTAATCAATTTTTCAAAATATACTTGAAATTAATATCCTCTTATTAAAAACATGATTAAAAAAATATTCTTAATTAATTAATTCTTTTAAAAAAGTTTGTTTAAATAATTAGTTTTTCTAATGCAAACATATTTCGAAATGTTCTCGTTGTGCCTCTAATTAAACACGATTTAAGTTATTCTTAATTTTAATATCGCCAGGATTAGAGGAGAGCAAATATTGTTTAGGAAGTGATTTAGATTTTTATCTAATTCATGCTGAATAACAATGACATTTTATACATGATAAATTTTTTGTTTTTTTATCAAGGTTATCTGAAAATTTTCAACATTGTGATATGATGGTTACCTTTTAATAAAAAAATTTCAAATTCTACATTGCATGAAAAGATTATCATTTTAAGCTTTTAAGAAAGCAAACCTTAATTTATATTTAACGAGATTAAAAAATAAGTTAGAAAATAATATTAGTTTAATTTAGTAGGTCTAAAGAAAACACGATTTAAAATCATTCAATTGAATTAGTAAAATGGAAATAGCATATTTTGGAAAAAACTTTCAAAATAGTATTAAAGGCAAAGCTGGAATGCCCACTGGCAATATTTACTTCGAAATTCTTGTAATTCGAAGGCACAGTTTCAAAATCTTTCTGCAAAATTGTATTTTTGTTGTGTTGACGTTTGTATTGCAACGAGTTTCCCTATCGGGTCATCTAATGCTGAATTTCTGGAAAAACCCTATTAATTATTATTTACTGTAATGATTAGATAATTCACAAGTTATTACGAGGACAAACAAAATTGTCAAAATTAATTATTGTTGCATAAATTTTGTTTTAAGTCTTATTATTACAGAGATCCTTTTGTTGAACTTTAAATTTATTTACACCGATTTTTCCGTTTTTGGATTCATCGAAAATGCGTTATTTTCTTGAAATAGGTAAATTTTCAAAACGTGTCTATATCAATATCGAGGCATCACATTAATGGTAAATATACCTCAAAATTCATTATTTTATTCGAAAAATGCTGATATACATGTTTAGATCCACAGTTAGTGTTTATGGAAACAAAATCTGTTGTCTTCATATTCTTTCCTGTTTGTATTCTTCGTTCGTGATCCGCCCTTGATCTTCATACTCTTCTGTTTGTTCTTTATTGCGATATTTTAATATTTTTTTTCCAGATGAGCGACTTCAACTCTGTCTATACCAATCCCTTCTTTCACATTTCCACCATCTGCCAATGACCACCAACTTTTCTAACCCTTTTCCACGTCCTAAAACCTATGGAAATAAGCATTTTTGTTTAACAGGCTATTCCACACTACCTCCACTTCTACTTACACATACGTGGTGACGAAAAATAAGTTACGGACTCGATAAAAAGAAATAAGAATTTCAAAGTCATAATTTAGTACAAGTCATTTTAGTAGAATTGAGATGATTGTGCGTTGAGAAAATCGATTGCATGTTGCTTTAAATGACTAAAAAGCCAAAGGTCGCTGGGTGCCAAATCTGGGTTATAAGGTGAATGTGGAAGTGTGACCATTGAAGTGAGCTCAATTGCTTGCATGGTCTGTTGAGCGATATGGATTGCTTCATTGTCATGAAGAAAGTAAAGCTGTTGACCACCAGGTTTACCTGATTGATCCATAAGATATATTCAGTCGATAATGTAACACTGTGTTATTCTTCTTTCATCAGGAATAATTAAAAAAAAATTTTCTCATGCGATTCGACAATTTCTGCTGGTTTCCCAGTACTTTTTCCTTCCTCAACAGAGACTTGCTCTCTTTTGATTTCCCTTATCCATTGATAAATAGTGGTACGTGATGGAGCATTATCCCAGTACATCAAATGTAATAATAATAATTTTGATTATATTTAATTAAGAAGTACAAAATTAATTTATTATTTTCTAAAAGGGGTCTTATATTGACAATGGCGAAGATAAATTGCCAAGATTAGATCAGATTCCACAAGGCGGGACCGATTTAGTTATAAAGATCTAAAAAGGGAATTGACAATCCCCATTAATCAAGCTGATCTAACCAAAATAGTAATAAAGGAATTGGAATCTGCAGTAAATTGCCATAAAATTCCACGGAGATATTCAAACGTCAGAAGAGCAATTGATCGTCGGAAGGAAGCTGCCACATCTTTAACAGTTAATAAAGTATTTATGTACTCCATGAGACAGGAACTTATGCCGGGTCACTGAAAACATTTGATTGTGTATTTTGATAAACCCTACAAAATTAATATAGCCCTTCAACTGAACAAAAACAGTGGAATCATTACAATCATCACAGCTAGAAATAAAATCACATTCTTTGACAAATTAGAAACTCAACTGCTATGTCCTATGTACTATGATATTAGAACATATTTAATCAGAGGCGGGGGTTCGTGGATTCCATCAAACTACCAAACACTCGAAGCATTTGGATTTAAAATAGCAGAAATTAATGCAATTATGGAAAAATACCCATAATATCTGGAAAAAATTCATAGCCAGAGTAGAGACAGACATTTAAAAACTTCCTCGTGTCAATGACAACCATATCTTTGGTTTGAAATAAGTCACTGTCTTTGTTTTTTTGTTTTTGTGATCTAAGAGCTTTATGGTTTCTACAATTTCTAACATGTCTTCTATTTTTCTAATTGAAACCTCTCTTTTTAATTTTATGTCTCACACTATGCAACAAGAAATCTTTCTTTGGGACTTTATCTTTCAAATCGTGGGCTGGAATTCTTTGCACCATCCTTTCAATTTTCTTATGAATGTCTCAGCATCTTCTAAACCTTTCTTGTATCACAGAACTTCTTCTAAGTCTTTTACCAAAGGATTTAATTTTCCAAAATGCTTTTCGATGCATATCATCAAATCCAAAGACTTCATTTTTTCGTGGATCTCAAAGAGATCTGTGTCGGATAGAACTTTTACCATGATCTCCACTGTTTTTTACCCCAAAAAAGTAAGAATAATTTAAAAATTTGACAATATATATAGCTTCCAGTAAGAATATTCTACTCCAATGACATGATCCAGGTTGCAAGATGAGTTCTGTCGAAGTTTATGATACACAGAATGAATGAATGATACACATGATAAATGAACCTTGATTCGAACCTCCATTAAATCATCATGATTCATTAATTCATTAAATTTGTATAAATCCTGAGATGGAACCTGAATTTTTTAAAGAATCACTGTACAGGAAAGAACCCGATGTTGGAATCCAATGATTCTGACTCTAATCCCGTGTATTTTGAAGAGGGCTTAGTCTTGATAACGTATTACAGAGACACTCTACTATTAGAACATCTCATAAGTCTTTACGGAAAATATTTATAGAACAAAAATTTATTTTATAAAAACACAAGAATATTTTATTCGATAATATACAGTAGTTGCCATTAAATTAAGGCCACTATCAAAAACTAAAGATAAAGTATAAAATTCAATATAAAATTCAGAGCAAGTAATACAAAGGGATTTATTTACAACTAAATGTTTACGTAATGTTATTTTTGATAAATGTCAGTATTTAGAAGGATTTTCAAGTACTTCTTGTATACGCCTAGGCATACTTTCAACCAAATTTTTACAATAATTTTGCGTTATCTCCGTTCTCCAAACTTGCTTCAAGATTTGTATTAGTTGCGGTTCAGAAGTTGATTGATGGACAGCAACCTTTTGTTTCATAATACACAAGAAGTTTTCAATAACATTTAAGTCCAGTAAATTGGATGGGCAAATTGGAAGAACATTTACTATGTTATCAGTGAACCATTTGCGGACAATATTTGCAGTGTGACAAGGAGCTGAATCTTGTTGAAGAAATGTAGCTCTCGTACTGTTAATGTGGTTTTTGACTTTATTATTAAGGACGCTTATGTATTTTTGAGCATTTATTGTCTCGCCTTTTTGGAATATATCTAGACCAAACGTTCCTTTTACAATTATTCCTCCCAATACCATCAAAGAGGGAAGATGATGAACCGCAGGCCTGATGATCGTTTGACATAATTGTAATCTGTACTCCGTACTTGTTGGAACGTACTTTCATCTATGAACATAACTTGAAGGCCACCATTCAGCTGGTTTGTCCTTCAACTCTTTGCAGAATTTTATTCTTCCAGCTATTTGAGCTTTTGTCAACAGTGGTTTTTTGCTGGACGTCTTGCTAATATACCAAAATCGCTTACCAGTCGTCGACGTACAGATCGTGCACTTATGCAAATGTCTCTTTCCTTTGCCAGATGGCTAATTCTTGCAGACGACGTCATAGGACATGTCGTAACTACGGATTTCTAAAAAAATCATCACGAGCGCTTGTTTTGCGAGGACGTTGACAATTCTTTTAGTGTTTTTCATCAGATATGCTTTCAATGCATTTTGTACAGCGCAACGAGATATGTGTAGTTTTTTACCAATAGCACGCTGAGAATATCCTTCTGATTTCAGAGCTACAATCTGACCTTTTTTGAAATCACATATATCTTGTTTAAAACCAATAATGTAAAAAGCAAAACGAATAAATATAAATTCAATAACTTTTCATTAATTCGATATATTATCATATCACTTAAGCATAATAAATATTTATATATATAATATTTTGGCTTAGTTGTCAATTATACGTTAAAAATTTTTTGTATGTGTCCTTAATTTAATGGCCATTACTGTAATGCCCATTGTTATCAATTACCTTTGTCCAAAGTTCAGAATAAAGTTTAATACCGTGCTTTAAGAATTTCTGGTCCTTTCCGATGAAATATATAGAGATGTCAATTTCGACAGGACATTTGCTATTGAATTTTCTACCTTTTAAAAAGTGGTTTAATAAGCGAAAAAGATAATAATCTGCTGGAGCCATATCTGGACTATATGGTGGGTGAGGAAGAACTGGGAATTTTATTCCAAAGCGATCAAAACTGTGCTTAAAACTTCAACTGATTTTCTTGAGCTCTATTTTCTTCGCGACTGACAGATTTAGATTTATCAATAATAATTTATATAATAACTTTTATATATTATTATTTATTATTGTTAATTAACCAAAAGAAAATATTATTAAATTCTTCATCATTTTTAACCTACTCCTCGCAACCTTATCAGCTCTTAATGATTATTATCTATTTCATAAAATCTAAAGGCTTATTTCTGTCTTTTAATTATTTTTAGTCCAAATACACTATTTAAATTTGTAAATACTGATCCTACAGGGACTATTTCATTGAAATAAGAAGAGGTTAATCAAATCCCAAATAAATAAATGAAAGTCACGTTTCTTGAACAAAATAAAAATTATTTCCTTCGTCTTCTGAGATGTATGTTCTCGGGTTCCTAACCATTTCGATTTTATTGAACTGTCGAAAAACTGTTGTATGTTCTTCTATTATTATAGTTTGATAAATGTTTTCAATCAAAAATCGACTTTTGATGTAAGTCCAGAACTCTTTTACCTTTGAATCTTGTATTGGTATTCAGAAGAAGATAAAAATTCTACTTGTGATACATTCTGAGTTGTTTAATCATTCCATTTCTGAATTACGTTCCTTATCAGTTCCGCAACATTATAACCAACTTTTAATTATCATAAAAGCATTTTCCATTTGTAAAGCATTATAAAAACTGTTACTTTCCCAAAGTGACGTGTGACAAGTGAAGCTAAAAGAGAAAAAGATGTTTGAAAAATATGTTAAACTATTTTGTGTAACATAATTTTTTATTATTGAAGAAAAATGAACAATCTTATCTAGAAACGACTTAAACAGTCCAGGAACAATATTTTATCATATTAAATATATATATTTAAAAATATTTATATTTAATTTAATAATATAATATTATTAAATGTTTTTAATATAAATTTAATGTCTCAAAAATTACCAAATAATATTTAATAAATTATAAATTAGTGAAATATCACGAAAAAGGTTTCTTTTTTGATTGAATTTTTAATTTTTCATCAACAAAACGTTTTCTTTAAATTTCTTTATCCAATCGATATTAACCAAGTGTTTATTTATATTAACCAGATAGTAACCGAAGCGGTAACAATTCAAAACTGTAATCACATTTTAATAAAACTTTGTTAAGGTCATTATGCCATTAGCGGGTGGAGTAGCAGCACCAGTGGTAGCTCCACTGAGATTAAATAAGTCAGGCAAATCTCAAAATCATATTGACACAGGAACATATATAGAATTGGAAACCGGTGAGAAAACTCTTTGACATACTTTTCATTTATAATCTCACAACAGATACACCAAATTGTGCAGTGTATTTCACAACTGATGGATGCGCTCCGAATCCTTGGAAACGAGTCGTGAATGGAAAGGAAATTACATTCCGATATAATGGACCCTTTACTTTAAAGCCTGGTAAAAGAACATTGAAATCAATGGCTGTACACAAGTTTGAATTTACATTAAGTAAAGATTTTTTTGAAATGTGAATTAGAGTGACAAAAGTCGAGAGTCATGTTGTGACCAAAACGTTTTATGTCGACGATCTGGTGGACAAAGGAAGTGAAGATGACAATGTTTATGAGATGGAATCGAACTCTTCATACAATTCTGACATAGAGAGCAAGAATGTTTCCAATCACAGATCAAATGTATAGTTTACTTTGGTGGTTATCGATATTTATTTGCTTCAAGTTTATTTAATATCCAATCATTTACCAAATATTATTTATTTTTAAAAATTTAACAATCCTTTACCTTTCCAAGATGAAACTGCCAATTTTAAATTGTCTCAATTGTTATCAAATTTCTCGCGAGAATTGACATGAATCTTCACCAATCACTGTTCCAGGTCTCCAATTGATTTTTTTGTATGGTTTAAAATGGGTAAACCAGCGTTCGTTAACTATATCATCTTCATAAGAAGCTTGTTGTTTAGCGTTGCAACTGTTATATTATTTCGTAGTAGATGATAATATCGAATAATTAATCGATTTTCTTCAATACTCTGATTGACTAAGTTTTTCAAAATAACTAATAAAAAATCAAAAAATTGATAATAATTTTTAAATGAAAGAAATTGAAACATTTTTAAACGTCGTATTATTATAACAATTGGTCTGTCATTTAGAATCATTTTATTAATTTATTTATTTTTGTATATATTTTATTAATGACTGTTCAAAATCTTAAATGTCACAATCAATTTTTTTACAAGAAAAATCAATCTTCAATCATTATTTGATACTATTTTCAGAAACCTTTACAAGCTTGGTCCGATGATTCTGTACCGAAATTTCTAGAAAGTCTGTTGTTATTATTTCCGCATAAGAATGATTACTATTTCCCTTCTTACAGGAACATCAGATCAAGGTTTTTCAGCCACAAACGTTTCTGGAACTCAAATTAATTTATGGGGAGGAAATCCGGGAATGGGTTGGGATGTTAGGACCCCAGGAAACACGTCTTTTTCTGGAAGTTACAGGCCTCCAGTTCAATATCCACAACCTCAATTTCCTCAACAAGACTTGTCTTTCATGCAACAGCAGCAATTAAGTGCCATTGCTAACCAGATCACGAAGGTTTATTAAGAGATTTTAATTACTGTAGTTATGTATCCTTCATCACAGCAAATTGACAACAATCGCCAGGCTACAATAGCAGAAATGAGGAATGCTTTAAAGGAAATGGAAAATGCTTCAGTTAAGGCTCTTCCACCTCCACCACAACCGACCAAAGGAAGTTTTGAGCCGGAACTTCTACCAGTAAGCCCTGGTAATGGGGACTTGAAGAAGCAAATTGAACATATTTATGGGCATTTATTACAATTTGCTAAAGGAAACCCTGAATTTAAAGCAGCGATTGGACCAGTAAAAATGGGCAAGGTTATCTTTATTAATAAAAAAGATAAAAGACTAAAGTCTTGGGTTTTCTTTGCTTTTCCAATTTTTTCTTTTTCACCTTCTTCTTCTTCTTCTTTTATTATTATTATTATTATTAT
>JBBMKC010239427.1:0-10996 GCA_037834085.1 Bipalium vagum | reverse complement strand
AAAATATAAATTTAATGATATATTTAAACAAAAACTATTTTCGATGCCTTTATATAAAGAATAATAATTATCCAAAAAATCATTTCAATATTTAAATTTTTTCGGTTCCATTCTAAGGACTTTTCAGCCCAACCATGTATATCTTCATAGCTGAAATTCTGTGATTCACTTATCAGGTTTGGAATAGTTATTCAATTGCACATGATAGAAGTAAGAGGTTTCATTTTCTGAATGAAACTATTCACAAAGTAAACAAAAAAAATAGAATAAAGATAAAATATTTTCATAAAAGTTATGCGGAATTTTCATATATGTTCTGAATACCTAAGAAACTTCGTTCAAACTTTCTGTGTGCAATTATTATAATAATAGATAAATTACCCTTTACACAATTTAAATGGCGGTATAAAGTTAGAATATATATATTAATTAGGTTTTAGAAAAAATTAGTTTAAATCTGTCAGTTGCAATCAGGCGTGAGGAACTTTTAATCCAAAATATTTGCTGATTTAAGCATAATTTGGACATGCTTACTGTATGAGTTTAAGTTTGCAAACAAAGAATCAGAAGTATGTCATAGGATGTCTTTTATTGGAAACAATGTACTAAAGGAAAAAACAGGACAAAATTGATCCGTCACTTTCCCAAAATCGACTAAGTAGTAGGAACAAGAATTATGATGTTTTCTTATCTAAGAAGTCACGTAGTAAAATTATTTCTACATAACATGGTTTCTTCTGATGTCAAATTGTTGAGGTTATATCAGGTCCACAATTAGCGACCGATTTAAAAATTAACGTATAAAAAAGAGAATTGACGTTCTCTGATAAGAATATTGGACAGCTCAGATAATTATTATTGAAGAAAATAGAACAGAAACGAAAATATAGTTAATCAGGACAAGGAATAAAAATTAGAATGATTCTTATATTCCCTTGATGCAAATCATAATTATGATACTTTTAAATATGTTAGATAAGACTAATGTTTTAACGACTTACGATTGCACTAAACCGAAGATGGGTAAAATTAATTCATTATTGGATCTGGAAGAATGTTCAGGGGCTTATCCGATCAACTTGACGAGCAAAGTTGTAGAATATTATATTATATATATATTATATTTATCAGAAGACGAAATTCAGAAAATCCAATGTAAAGGAATTCATTGTGAAAAAGGATACTTTCGAATATTATTGTGGATATCGCAGCAGAACGGCATTCTTGGAGGCGACTGTTATACCAACCCATTAATTGTGAAATCGGAGAATTTTGAATCAGTATTTGTGAAGAGGAAGTGACAAACTGCAATAGGAATGGCAATGGATGCCAAAATGGGCTTAAGAACACAACAACCTAAAACACCATGAGGAAGCATAGAATCAAGTGGCTTTCACTTTACATTAACAGTTTTATATTTTTTGATTATTTATTTAATTTTTGGTGACAATTGAGTTATTTGTGGTAAGAGTTGTGATGGATATGTTATTGTTTTCTTTTAACGAGTTTTCTTTTGAACATTTGTTTTGATAGTGTATTATTGTGTTGATCAAATAAAGTTTTATTGTGATTATTTTTATTCAAAATAAATGAAAGTCAGTAAAACCATAAGCTAAGAGTTATGTAGTTTTCATAATACAGGGTTTAACACGTCATTTAGCTTTCTTAACATTACATTTCGTTATTTAAAAATTTGATTTCATTTTTATAACATTAGATTTTGTAATTTTAATATTTTATTTAGTTTTTTTAACATAAGATTTTTCTAACAAAAAACACCAACATTTTTAATTAAATTCAACATAATCAATTTCCATCAATAATTGTCAGCTTCTGCATACATTTAGGGATAAAAGAAACACATTGCGATAAAATCCAGCACAGTATTCACTTGTTATGAGAAGAGACGAATCGTCAATAACCCTAAAAGTTACTCCTCACTTTGTGGCCTTGATTGTCTTACTGCCCGTTTCCATTCTGAAAACATATTTTCGATAGAATTTTAAAAAGGCGAGTAATATAAGATGTATCATATTTATTTTCATTTTGTATATTATTATTTTCGTGATTTTATAAGAGCAAAATAATGAAAGTAAGATCGTGATTAGTTATTTAAAAATTTTAAATGAGCACATAGTTGTTTTTATTTAAAGATTGACCATTATATACCAGTGATAATATATGATTTATCTCAGTATTTATTTGGTTTATTAATTATAATTCTCTAAACCTTATTAAAATACTATAATTAATAAAAAACAATTTAAAATCTATAACTAAACAAAATTGTGTATATAAAGATAAGAAATTGATATCTATGACAAACCGATTCATGTATATATGTTTTGTTTAAGTCACGATATACTCTTGCCTCATCAATGTTTATTTTGACTTCATAATCAGACAGGATTTTCATCGAAATATTTTTTTAATATTCTCTTTTAGTTAGGCTCGAAATTTGAAATGGCATATATGAAATAACAAAAAGCTGCTTATATTAACATATTTTATGAAATCTCATCGTTAAATATAATTAGACATTACATGTATTACCTTGAGGTATTCTTTAATCCCAATTTGAAAAAATCAAAGAAACTTCATAATTGTCCATTTTTCATGTTATTTTCGCATCTCTAAGCCTCACCATCAATATTTCTGTTAGTCGGTTTTATTAAACATTCTTGTTGTCCACTATTAATAATTAATAGTAGTCCGATGTTTTTGTCCATTTTTATATTTTTTGCATCTGTTATTGTGGCATCTCCAAACCTCACAATCGATATTTCTGTTAGTCGGTTTTGTTAAAATTCTTGTTGACATTCTTCGAATTTGAATTTTTCCTGCGATCTCGAATCCGTAATATTGATTCTCCAGTCGTTCGATTTATAATTTCATCGTACTGGTTGCAAATATTGATTTATTATATAAAATAATCTTATTTTAAGTTTAATTTATATATGAATTTATCCAATGATGTATGTGTTTAAATGACTTGTTATTTTCATGTATCAAAAATGACCTGATCATCACAAAATCTGTATAATTTGGCCTACAATATTGCAATAGGTAAAAAAAACATTGTCCAAGAGTTTCTCTTAGTTTATGAATAGTAAAAGAACCAAAACCAAATATATTTTATTAAAAATAAACTATGTTTAATATTAATATTCTTCTAATAGAATATTAGTTCTAAAATATTAAAGATATACAATTTATATTATAATATTTTTCAATATAACAATTTCAATATAATAATAATTATTTTTCGTCGAATATCATTTGTAAACTATTTCACTAATTCATATTAAAAAATCAGAAATCATGTATATTCTAACATTTAAAAATAATCTATAATAGAAAGTGAAAATATTCAAACAATTTTATCATATATTAGACAATTATATTGAAATTTTATTTCAAAAATAAAAAAAATGTTCAGTAAAATGTCTTGTTTTGCTGCAGTAATTAATAATAAATTCTAATGAATTTAAAATTATATTTTATAAATATTTTTGTATTTAAGTATTATTATACTTATTATTGTCGATATTGAAAAATATTAATATTTTTAGAAGTCAAAATTTTAAATATATAACATGAGTTCTGTTAATTTATCATCATATAGGGTAGCTGAAAAATTAACAATAATAAATGACCGTTTAAATGGAATTCTAAAACGGGTATATTTCATGAAGCAAGAATTGAATTCTAATGATAAGCCACTGTTTTTACCTGGCGGTGATAAACTCTATGAAGCAGCATTAAAAAGCCTTTGTAAAAAGTTTCCTATCAATGAAAATAAATTTTCTAATTCAACTCTTCAACCGTTATTAACAATCCACGAAGATATTCTCAATCGATTATCTTCATACTACTACACTTTGGTCGATATAACAGAAATTAGGCGCTTGATTTTTGAGATTTTAGAAGTAATAAGAAAGTTTAATGTGCAGTTGGATATTTCTGTAAATTTCGATTTAACGAAACATTATTTAGAAATGATCACCAATTTCAGTGCCGTTCAACTGATGCTGTCAAAAATCAGCGAAATCAAGCCTATAATGGCACTGTTCAATTTCGCTTATGAATATAAGACCGGTGAACAAGAAAAGCATATCTCCCTAATGGCCGAGCGACTATTGGAGACTCAACCAGAGAAAATCCTCAAGCAGTTGTATGCCGAGTTCAATCCGTTTTCTCGATTCATCACATCTGCCATCCGATCGCTGTCGAACTGTTTCATACCGCGCTTAGTTAGATCTCAAAACTGGACCGAAGTCAAGTTTCTAGATATTCTCCACGAGCCAGATAAGCTGTCCCATACGGCTCTCACAGACCGAATGTGTACGCAATTGTTGTCGGTCGAAGTGATGGAGCGCTGGATCATAATCTGCTCGTTCTTTATTCATCCTGAACTTAACAATAGCGAACTTTTTAACGTCTGGAAAGTGGCGTACAAAAATTCATACGTCCTGGTCCTCTACCGTGACGATGTAGTTGCGTTCCATTCTCTGGCGTTTCAGTTTTTCGATTCCATCAAGAATTGCAACAAAAGAATAACAGAAATCAAAGAACTATATCAAACAGCCTGTTCCCAGTCTCCTCAATTTCATAAAGATCGTCGTAACTACTTACGATTGACCCTTCGACAATTATGCCAGATTTTGTCCGATGAGCCCGGCTTGCTCGGTCCGAAATCGTTTTTGGTGCTCTGGGCGCTGTCGTATGCAACTGATGAGATTCATTGGCTCTTGCGCCATTCGGAAAACGTGCCATTGAAAAAGGGGCCCATCATCAATCTGTCAAACAAAGTCAACGTTGACGACTTTAACGATCCTTTATTGCCGGAGCTGTTGTATTATGTCGAAGAAATCCGTCGATTGATTTTTCGCTTCTCTCAAGTGATCCAGGTGTTTTATTTGCAAATTCTGTCGGAATACGACGCTCCAGGATTGAGATACAATGTCCGAGACATTCTCCAACGATGTGGACAGGAATCGACTGCGATAATTACCTCAATGATCCAAACGCTGGCCTCTATCGATCCGTATATGGAACGAGATCAATTGAATTTCACCGCACTGCGATTGGACTGGTTTCGGGTCCAGTTCTATTTATCTGTCGGAAGTTCTCCCGTGAACTTGTGGCAAAATCTCAAATTGATAAGCCACATTAATTCCACAGTGTTCCATACGAAAATGATTGATTATCTCATGGATACGGTAAAAGAGTGCACAGATTTGAGTATTTTCTGTTTCTATGATCGCAAATTTAACGAATTCTACGAGCGCAATATCACATATAGCACGCAACATCGATTTTCTATCGTTTTTCCACTTATCTGTTCCCACTATGTCAATGCATGTTGCGAATTCTGTCCTGAAGAAAACGCTTGGATAGCAAAACGAGCAGCGCAGAACACTCAGAAGTGTTTGAGAAACATCACCCAGCATATAGCACAGCTCGTTTCCCAAACGATGGACACATATTTTGCTATGGCTCTCCAATTGCTACCGAAAGAATCGGTTCCATTAATATGCCAGAAGGCCAATAAAAAGAAATCCAAGCCCCATTCAAACTTGGTCAGTGGAGTCAGTTCTCAATCGAAATCATCCCGTTCCATTTCCATGTCAGTAAAGCAGCACATTGGATCGGCTGGCTCGGCCGGGCATGGCGTCCAAGTTGGAGAATCAAGACCTGTCCCTGGTGATGAAAGTCGTCGAAAGACTCGAGAGAGCCCCACTCTGCTAGACAAAAGTCTTTTGGCATTGACTCAGTTGTGCTTTGCCATCAATCATTGTCGAGAGATCGTGATTTGGGACAAATCTTTCATTCCGAGAGAGATCCTGTTCCAGGAGCTGATGGAAATGTTGTGTGAAAAAATGAACAAAAGCGTCGAAATGCCGTTAGTTTTAATATATGAATTTAATAATAATTATTATAATAATAATATATTAATAATAATAATAAAAAAAATTATTATTATTATTATTAAAGTTACCAAGGTTTTTGGTAATAAAATATTTTATTTTTTGTTTTAATTTAATTTATTTGTGCTTCCATTGTGTTTAACCTATTGTTTCATTTACTGAAAAATGTTTTCCCTATTAAACATGTTCTTTTTTGAGATGTTTTAATTGCTAACATTTACTGATATATTTTAATTTTACGAAATCTCGGTTATTTATGAAAATCTATTTTTCTAGGAAAAATTTATTTAATATTAAACTGATTTTCGTTTATTTGAACCTATTTTTATTAAATATAAAAGTTCTACAATGTTTTTATTCAAATTTATAATTCGTAATTTTAATTTCTAAGTTTTATAATTTAGTATTGAAGTTTTTTTCTTTTCGATTTTTTTGAATTTTTAAAAAAATCAAATTCAATAAAAAATAATTTAAGTTAAATAGATAAATTTATTGATTATTTTTGTAAAATAACATGATCTTAAGTGAAGGTATATATTATTTGATTGCTAAATCGATTTTTTTACAATCTTCTTCGATCGTAGTTTTCATTAATTCTTTTAAAAATTTTATTTTATTTCTTATTTTTGTGTGGAATTTTTTGCAGTTTACTCTCCACACACCTGAATAAAATTTAACAATGGAAAATAAGGAGTGGTGGTTTTGTGAATTTTTGATACCTAATTTTTGGTTAAATTAGGTCTACAAATTTAAGAAAAAATTACATATTTAAATGTGCTACTAGCTGGAGACAAATTGGAAAACAAAATGAGTGCTACAGATTTTGTCTTGATATGCTCAGAATGGACCTTTTAAAATTTTTTAAGATTTAATAAATTCTTTAGGTGAATATTTTTTATCAATTTGCTATTGGGATTGAATGTGTTTCCAATTTCACAATAAATGGTAATAACGACGGGAAGAAATCACTTCAATATTGTCTTATCAATACTTTGTAAATGTTCTCTGTTATTGGACAGTTCACTAAAACTTTTACGGGTTTTTTATTTCTATTGCGATTAAATAAATTAAAATACAAAAAAAAGTGTTTTTAATATTGATTAGAAACATTTTCTCTTTCTACTGGAATCAGTAAGATAAACATTAAATAAATTCATTTTCAAGGAATTGAAAGCATTGTTATAATATCATAATTATCTTTAACAATGTGTTTCTTCAAGATTAAACAAGATTTTTCAAAAGATTAATATTATTAAATAATCAATAATTATGAAAGAAAATATTTATTATTGATTTTTTTAAATGACGATACTTATTCGTAGAAAATGAAAAGCAAAAATATTTAAATGAAATAAAAATTCTACTAAAATATTTATAATTATTATTATTTTGTAAATAGTCGCAAGAGATTAATATTTATTATTCATTTATTTACATTCGAGGATTTATTCTGATTTTGGTTAATAATTTAGTTGAAATTACCGGTCTTTTTCGTATTTTTTTTCCATTGATTTCTTAAATCAAATCTTTTGTTGAGATTATGAATTTTCTCGTTTGAGAGCCATTGACATTTGATTTATAAAATTGTATCTAGTTTACAACAGTGCTAATAATCAAAAAACGGCTAATTAAACAAATATTAGTTAAGCACATATTTATTAGGTTAATAAATTTACAAAATAACGGTCTTTACTAAATCGACTTGGAGCAAGATTGTTTGCATCTTAAATTTCTTCCTTTTTATCTTTATTTATGTTTATTTCAACTCACATTTGATCGTGAAAACTTTGATAATTATCACACTATTTCGGATCAGAAAATCAATTTTTACAGAGATTCAGAGAGAAAAATGATCACTAATGAAAATAGTAGATTTTTCTTTGTAAGATTGAACGTTTTACTTCTTTATATCATTAAGAATACGTGTCCGAAATATTTTCAGTCAAGCTGTTAGGTATAATGTTCTCGAAGAGAACATTCTTGTGTATTAGAGAAAACTGATTTTGTGAATAGAATTATTGCTAGGTATAATGTTCTCGAAGAGAACATTCTTGTGTATTAGAGAAAACTGATTTTGTGAATAGAATTATTTTTCAATTACAGAACTATTTTTTTCATACCATCTTTATCAATGAAGCAAGAGAATTTGGTTCAATTCTGGCTCACATAATGGTTTTGTCTGAAAAGTATAACTATATTTTTGAGTGTCAGTAATTGAGCAATGATTTTTCGCAGTTGTCCAATAAGTTGATCTGTGATATTTTACTAGAAATGTGCAATCACACGAATTTTTCTGACGATGTCCATCATTCACTATTGAATAAAATATTCAAGTTTATTTTGAAATTGATCTAGTTTTATTTGTACTAAAAATTTACTTAATAGATTTTTCTCATTATTAATATTAATATTATTATTTACGATTTATTACTGAAGCCGAGAGCGATAATCGCTCATTGATAATAATTTTAATTTTATATTCATTAATCATTATTATTGACTTTTCTTTATTTTTTGAATTAATTGCCAAAAAATTAAAAGTATTAAATTTCCCTAATAATATCCCCATGGAATTATGTGAATAAATTAAATTTATCGACAAACATTCTACTTTTGAATTTTTCCCCCCTACTGATTTCGGTTCTGTTCACGGATCCAAATATATAAAATGTCATTTTACAAATTGGATCAACGGCGATCATAATTTTAATGATAATGACAGTGTGGTAGTAATATTTCAATGTAAGTAATGTAATGTTCTATGGGTCGTCGATCGTCATCGAAATGTATTTGAGAATTTGCACATATTTTCGTTGAAAAGGAACAGCAAAAATTGACAACATGATTTCTTATCTATTAGTTTTCTATCTCTCACTATTTTCTCTTTCTCCATTCAGGTTACAGTCTGATCGAAAAGGCGAAGAGATTTCTTTCGTTCGTCGACCTTCAGAAATGCTGATCATGTTACAGGAATTTATGTCAGTGCTAATCAACATAGACAAACACGCTAATATTGAAATTGTGAGAATTTTTACCGAAGTGTTTCTGTCCCAATCCCAGCTCAGAGATTCGTATAAAGTAAGTGGCTATATTTCACATGGAATAATCTTGTTCATCATTACATATTAATCTATTGCTTTCCTTTTTTACAATGTCCTTTTGCCATGCTTTTTTTGTATATAACGATTTATTGATTTTTTAAAACTATTTTTGATATTTCTTATTAATTCATTAATTTTTTGATATTTTCATCATTATGGAATGTTCTTACATTCGAAATTTTTGGTTTATCATATCGTGTAATAAAAAATCATTACGTTATTATGAGGGATGGTACTGGAATTCTTTTGTTTTCGTGTGATTCTCAGACACAAAGCAAATTGATCTTGTCATTGTTCCGGTGTAATCACTAATAATAGAATATTGAATGGAAAGACCAAGATTTGCTTGATATTTTGGTACAGATTTTTGCCATTAATTAAATTGAATTATAGAGAAAATTGTTAAAATCGATGTAATAATATTTTCTTAACATCAATTATTTTTCAATAATAAAATTCAGTTATTAATTTGTAAATTGCAAATAATATTAATTAACATTGGACGGATTTTTATAATCAGCACTTGAATTTAATATTTTACTGAATGAAAAGGTACAAAGGTAATGAGTTTCTCAAAATCTTGTGTTGCCGTTCTTATGCCATGTACAAACAGGTATCTGCTAACCCCCTTGCTATCAACTAAATTCGTTTAATATTGATCGCTATCTTATGGCATGTAATAATTTTTAATCTAATTGTGTTCCCTTTTCTTTGCTCTCTCTCTTTCTCTGTCACACGTCTGGTGTGCGGCTAGACTGTCTAATAATTTCTTTCATTTTTGATAAAGAAGTTAAAGGAATTTTGATCAAAAACTATAATTTTCTTCTGTTCTAACTATCCATAAATCATTCATAGTCTAAAATAAACCAATGGGGCAATTCTAAAAGGCCGGTAATGAAATTATTCAGAATTTAGGAATAGAAAGAATGCGTGAAGCTCTGAATCACAATCAATCACAAACTTGAGGACTTTGGTTGGTAAGTAAGGCTATTAGTTTAATCAATGTAAGCACCTGTAAGAAAATAAAAATCACAATAAATAATTTCATCAACACTACAAACGATCGTTGACACCACAAAAAGATAAGAACTCAGACATAACAACATCGTCCTTTTTACTGGCTTTTATATTTTCTTTGTTATCGACAATGATCTCCATTTTCCATATCTTTTCCCACCAGATTTCACCTTCAAATGTAAAAGATGTTCAGATTTTTTACATTCTTCTGTCTTCAGAAATTAAGTGATAAATAATTTAGTTCCGTTGTCTTTTGAGCGATTGAAATATTTATGAGAATCTTTTTCATCATTTTAAAATTTATTTTTGTTCTCAAGAGATAAATTTTTGATTAATTCAGTATTCTAAAATTCATATTTCTAAAATACCAAGATTGTTTTATGTTCTCACGTCCCGAGATAGAGTTACAAGAGTTCACTGAACCAGATTGGTTCCCAGTTTGCGAAAAATTATTATATTTTCACAATTTCTTTTCTGAAATGCACTTCAATATCTCATATATATTGAAAATATTCTCTTGATCATAATTTTCCTACCTTGATATAAACTGCTTGAGATTTTTTCTACGATTTTTTAAAGGAAGTTTCCAAAATATATTTTTTCTATTCTTGGTACAGTCGATATTGAAAAGTTCGTTGGTTGTATTATTTCATATTAAAGATGTATTCAAAACTATCAATCAATGTTAAGATTACAGAATGCTCTTTTATTAATCAGTAATACGTATTTAGTATAAAATCAGTAACATTATTTAAAAGTATATTTTCAAAAACTTTTAATACTTCTTACATGTCAGTTCACTAATTCGAAATTGAAATCACATTTATTATCATTATTATTATTATTATTATTATGATTATTATTATGATGATTATTATGATTATTATGATGATTATTATTATTATTATTATTATTATTATTATTATTATTATTATTATTATTATTATT
>JBBMKC010239426.1:0-21299 GCA_037834085.1 Bipalium vagum | reverse complement strand
ATAATAATAATAATAATAATAATAATAATAATAATAATAATAATAATAATAATAATAATAATAATAAAATAAAATAAAATAAAAATAATAATAATAATAATAATAATAATAATAATGTATATTCAAAAAAAATCAATTGATAAAAAAAATCATAATAAAATTGAAACAAAAATTATTTTTATTTTTAAAATAATAATCGAATTTTATAATTATGACAAAATGGAAGAAATAATAAAAAATAATTCGAGATTTTATGACTTTTTATTATAAAATCTCGACTTTTAATTATAATTAAATGATAATTATCATTTATTATGATTTAAATTTGTTTAATCGAAAATGAGTTTTAATTAAATAATGAGAAAAATATTTGTATGACTTTAAACATTAAATTTTAAAATTTATTTATTTATTTTAATTAAAGTAGTCATTAAAAATTTTCAACAAGCATTATTGACATAAAATATTAAAAATTAAGCAAAAACAGTAAATTAGTGAAAGTGTTCTTTTTTAATTGTTAAGATATTTTAACATTTAAGATCAATGAAAAGGAATGTTCATTTTTAAAGTTTAAAAAATTTATTTTATAAGTGTTATTAGGACACCTCGAGATTTTGAAAGATATAAAATTTTTCACCAACATTTTAAAAAAAAATCAATTTATATAAAGTCAATGTTTGAAAAAATAAATATTTCGATTTCTTTTTAATATTTATCTCAGTTTATATTCAAAAAATTAAATTGAAATTTATTTTCCTTGATTAGATTTTTTGTTTGATTGTTATAAATTAGAAAAAATGTTTTTCGTAGATATATGTATTAATTAACTTTTATTCTAAAAATTGTCAACGAATTTTGATATTTTGAACTCGGAAGGTTATTATAAGTTCAAGATCATTTAAGGAAGTACTTTAATTGTTTTTCTCTTTGTTACTTTTAACGCTTAAAAAAGATTCGAAAATATATTTTTTATTAGATAATAATTAATAATAAAGTTTAATATTATAGGAATTATTACCACTGATAAATATATTATTATATTAATTTTATTATTCCGTTTTACAATATACGTAAAAGTTGCTGTAGTTATTTACATCTTTTTAAACTTCTATATCGCGGTTCTAAATTCTTGTTTAATTCATTATTTCTTATTTCAATATATTGGAATGTAAATTCAACTTCTCCTTTCACCAGTTTGAATAAGAATTTGCTACGTTGTAATACTTTTGTCAGTTAATTTCCCGTACTGATAACATCAATTTAAACGAATTTTTTTATTTTTAATAATAACAATAAAATAAAAAAATATTAACAATATAAAAGATAAGTCATTTTTCATATTTAATTAATATTACCATACATTTATTATTATTTTACTTAAATGTAATAAATTTATTTAGTAGTCGTTTTTATATAATTGTCATAATATTTTTGTAGGTGATTAAATGATTATAGGAAATTAAACTTCACAAAATAAGGTCACGATTTTTTCAACTAACCATAATGGGACATGAGAAATGAAATATACTATTTTGAAGCACAAAAAGAAGCGATTGGCTCTTGCTTATATTTTAACGTTATAATTAAACAAAATTTGCATTTTAGTAAGATCATAATTTCTGTTTGATGGAATTAAGCTGATCTCAAACAATTGGAAATTATTTGGAAAAATCAGGCCATCCACAAGCTCCTAGACATGAATAAATTGAATTGAATAAACTATATTATAAAAGATAATAAGCAGGATAAACGACACAGAAAACTATCGTCATAAACCTTTCTCCACGAGCTCTTTTGAGAGTTTCCTCAATACCCACCATATTTCATGGTGTTAGTAGATGTCTATCTTTTCAGCTTGCTGTCTAACCAAATGAAAGACATCACTTTTGAAAAAGAGAAGGGCCTTAAAAAGTGGTTGACCAATATCTGAGTAGATCTATAGATTTTTGAAATAAAGGTTTCGACAAATTGGTAAAAAGATGGAAGGTCATAAATAATAGCATAATTAAAATCGATTAATTTATTAATTTATAAATAAAGTTTTTAATTCTTATAAATAGATATTATTCAAAATCTCAAAAAATTATGTCACAACCTAACAAACCGGTGGGTATTTTAATATATTATTCAATTAACTTTAAGTCAATAACTACTTAAACAATTAACTTTATATGACAAACACAAGTTATTCTGGAAAACCAAATTAAACTAAATATATGTGCACAATCAATCTGGTAAGATACTAAACTATTGTCACAAAACCCTTAGTAAAAATAATATAGAATAAAAATAATTTATTTATCAACACTCATTTTTTTAATTTCATTGTTTAAAATAATTGGAGAGTTCCAACTTCTTTCGTTGACATTGTTCGATGGTGTCTACCAATTAAATTAAATAATAATCAAAAGATTTCCGAAAGAAAAGGTTTCCTCGTGTTACTGTTTTGATGTGAATAGTATTTTAAAGCTCACTTATTCACCGTCTTTAAAACAAAATAATTTTCTTTTTACCCAATGATTGAAAGTTTTCATAATATCTGTCAAATACTTGCCATCTATTTACAATAAAAAATTGAAAAAAATAATTTGTTTTCTACAAACTTTTTTTTTCTTAGACTCTTATCAGTTATCCAAACTGACAAACACACAGAACGTCACAGAAATGCCTACGTAGAATCACTGAGGATGTTTCTTTAAATCGATAAAAGGTCACCATATACATCTTCTCTGAATGGGACAGAAAAATACAAATATTTCCCCAGTCGTCAGTGTATCGAATTTATTCTAAAAACAGTGTGTAGGACATTTTCATTGAGAAATTATAATGAATTATGGCAAGATTGATTCACGTGACGAAATATTGAAATTTATAAATAAATATTCTTTGTAATGAAAAAAAATTATAAATTATTTTCATTCTAAAACAGTCGGGACACGTGTATTATATTATTTTCGTTAACATTAAATAATTATCATTTAATATCTTTGGAAGTAATATTCGACTTCCTATAAACAGAAAATAAATAATTTTATGAATAAAAAATATTTATTCAAAAATGTCACATGATATTTATTTGTTAATAAATATAAACATTTCAAAGAATTAAAGAATAGTTCTTCATGCAATATTTGATTGTTAGAAAATTAATTTCTTAACACTGTTAAATTTAAATAACGAAAATAGTTATTTTTTGGTTTAAATGGCAGAAGAGTTCAGTTTAACAGACTCAAACTGTCAAAATATTATATGAAACATTTTTTATAAATTTATTATAAATCAAAATGTAAATTATGCGAGAAAAATCTCTAGATATATTTGACACACTTATTTATATTAGAAATAAAATAATTATATTTGATAAATTATAATTTAAAAAATTTGAACCGGAAAAAATAATGTAATTCTTCGTAAACAGAGGTAGTGTGGGGAATATGAAAAATGCAATGTACAAATCATTTAAGTGAAATAGAATAAATGGTATACACAAAGTGATTAGAAGCTTAGACTCGTTAAGAAATGAGATTATATTAATTTGTTAAAAAAAATAAAATATCCTTTTTGTAATTAATGTAAAGAGAAAATAAACACTTTTCAAAATGTACTACTGATAGAGATTTTAGACATTTTTCGATACTGCGATAATTCAGTTAATGACCGGCAATTAAATACATATGAAGTTAGATTTTCCAAGATACAATATTTAACATCTCTAGTTTCAGAGAATAATACGATTTTCTAATTGAAAATTAAGTAATAAGTTAAAAATAAGAAAATGAATTAAAAATAAAATTGACTAAAATTTCCATTAGAATACGAAAAGAGAATATATTAAAATTTTTCACCGATAAAAACTGTTAATTAAAACAAAATTAGGAATGGATTGCATTAATTGATAATTTAAAAAAACATTTGTTTTCAATTTCATTGATTTCTTAAATACATCTTCATTGGTGATAATTAATTTTTTTACATTGATTTTACTTATTTAATTTATATTTTTGATTTAACTTTTCATCTCATTTATTACATAAAATATTCAGACGTCTTTTTTCTAAATTAATATTTTTTTGCTCATATTATGAATAGAGTAACAAAAATAAAAACACAAAATTCGAAATTTATTTATAGAAAAAATCAATTAAAATTAGCAGAGCAAGAGAGTGACGAGGACTTTTAAGACAATTTTCAAAAATCACATAACGCTTGAATCTGAGGTGACGTGAATGTTGGACTGCTCCGTATCCACCAGATTGATCGATTTGATTTTGACTGAGGAGTCTACGATATATTCCTTTTCCAAATCTGATATTTTCGACGATATCGGAACTAGAGCGGACGCCAAAACCGACACCTGTTGTGGCTGATCAGAAATGACATTAGTGTCCTGGGCACCCACGTAAACGAGCATATCTACAAAGTGGATTTACGATGAAGGTCAGGCAGAGAAAAATACAAAAATTATCACCGGAATTGTCTTTGGCATATAAAATACAGAACAGCTGCATCAGGTAAAATGACGGATTATTTGACTCTAGGGCTTTATTGAAAACAACAAGTCCGACGCTGGAGAATCGATTTGAAATAAAAATGATTTAATTTAAATCAATAATTTACCAATTGATAAAATTATAACTAGAACTTTAAAATGGTACATAATAATAACAATAAATTTTGTTTGAAAATTCAATCATAAAATTTTTTATTCTGATAAATAAATATTCTTTTAAAATAAGTAAAAGATTCTTGAAATTGATTTAGAATTAATTTTTATAAAAAACCAATACCAAGAATATAATGTATAAATAATAATATATTTAATATAAATAAAAATTGATTTTTGATAATTTTAAATTCATTTTTGATTAAAATTTATTATTATTGATTTTTTATATGTTAAAATAAATTATTTTCACTTTCCAAAATTGAGATTGATTAAAAATTTGAAATAATACCGATTTAATCGCCATAGAGTCTGAACTTTCCCAATGTCTTCGATTAAAATGGCTTTGTACAATTCTCGTTCCACTTTTTCCATTTCTGAAACGTTGGTGATGTACCCAGGCTCAAATTCTTCATTTGGTGACATTTTATTATTGACAGGAAACATTATTTTCGGGGATAACTGATTGAGGATATTCTTCACAAATTCCGATATGTCTTTGACGGGTTTAGTGGTGTCAAGAACTGTGTACTTCAAATCTGAAAGCAGCCGACAATATGATTCGTACATGAGAAATAACTGTTTCATCATTTTATCCAAATGGTGACAGAGATTGATTCTCTATAATATGGAATAACAGTAGTACGAGATCTAAGACAAAACTAAAACGAAACCTTTTCATCCGGTTTTACTGATTCTAGATGATTAATTCTCGTGGATCTTTTCAAGAGATCAAGAATCTGGAAGAAATAAAATGATAGACATTATCCGAAACTAAATCCAAAATCAATATGGCCAATTACCTCAATTGAGTATTCCATATGGTTGCAAAACTTGTCGTATGTCTCTTGTAGTTGCATCAATGTCAGTTTCTGAGATTCCAGCAACGAACCTGCTCCAACAAACTGCAAAATCACAATAAAATTTTTATGAAAATAGATAAAATAAATTACATGGCTTCGTCCCAAATGAAATAAAGGAGTCGTTAAATTTTTACAAACACGGTTGATTATTTCCACTAGAAAAAAATATAAATCCAACTTTAAAATCAAGATAAAATAATTTTTAAATAATAATAATTTTAAAATTTGAAATTAATGAATAAGAGATATAAAGATTTCCTGCTTGTTAAATCCAATAAATAATATTATATCAGTTTTTAAATAAAATATAGTGAAAATCAAAAAATTCGATTCAAGAGAATTTGGAATAATTGAGTTTACGGAAAAAATTCGAAAATTAATTATTTTTATTATTACTATTACTTACATTACATAATAAACTTTTAATTCTTGAAGTATTGGATTTTGAATCGATTAAAAATTTTTTTCTTTAGTTTTAGTCATTAAAAGTTTTTTTCTATTGATTTCAGGTGTGAAAAAAACTTATCTAATATCCATATTTTAAAAAGGTATGCTGAGCATGTACTACTTTTCAAATAATATTTTCTTTGTTGAACAAGAAAATGGCAACAGAAATAAATTATTTTTTGTGAATTCGTTTAGTAATCAGATCTTTTAAAGCACAACTGTTAAAAAAAATTTATTTTGTCAGTAGACTACCTTTTTATATTTATGTATTGATGATGTATGATTTTAATGCTTAAAAATGCATTGTTATTATTCCCAAGACAACCTTATATACTAGTGTAATGAAAAAACATTTTGTTTTTAATTAAAAGTATGAGATTTCATTCTCAATAAGAAAAAAAATCTACAAAAATGAATTCTTTATATTTCCAAGCATAATATACAGAATTTTCAATTTTCACTCTACTGAATTTTATAATTTTTCGTTGAGTTTAGGAGAAACGTGTTATTTATTGTCCATGATCAATTATTTCTCTAATTTACAAACTAAAAATGGTAAAAATAATATTTTCCAACCATTTTATTTCATGAAATTGATTTTAATGAAAATGCTAGCAGATGAAAAGATTCAAAAGCTCGAAAAATTGATCGGGAAGTTGAGTGTATATTTAAATGTAATTGTTTCAATTAAACTATTCTGAAGTGTTTCTGGGACAAATGATGGTGCTATGGGTTTTCTGAAAAAATATTAATTTTAACATATTAAGCAATTTAAAATATAAATTAAAGAAAATAATTTTTTAAGTTCCGCTAGTGTGTTTAAAAAATAATAATCAATTCCATTAAATTAAAAATGAAAAATAAATTTTTTAAAATACAATTAATTATAAACATAATAATTTTACCTCTGAAAACTCAAAATTCAATTACATTTCATAAAATAAAATTTAATTTGAGCAAAATAAATTAGAAATTATCTTTCTCATACAATTTTTTCAATTCTAAATCTCATAATTACAGATTTTATTCATTAGAAAGCAATTAGAAATTATCTAAAATCAAACACAATGACAAAATGATATTTTAAATTGAAATTATTTACAAATATTACATTAATTTATTATTTTTTGCTGAAAAACTGGTTTAATTCTACAAAAATATTTATAATTTTTTTTTGATTTTCACAAATTATTAAATTATTTCACAATGATCCATTATTTTAGTAAAATATTAATAATTATTATTGACTATTTTAAATGTTATAAATTTTTATTTTTTGTTAGACGCTTTAAATAAATTTGACGAAATTTTAAGATACATTTAATCTACAGACTTTCTCAGAATTAAGTTTAATAAAATAACGATAAATCCAATTAACAAACGAAAAAATTCAATAGTTAAATTTTTTAGGACCAATTAATTCAACTGTCTTGAAAATAAAAAAATTAAAATTTTAATATATTTTGTTTAAAAAATCCAACAATTCAAAACATCGAAAAATTAAATTAGGCCAAAAACCTCTACATATCTCATCTCCTCAACAATTAAACAATATTTGAAGAGAAGTTAGATGTGTTAAAAATGATAAAGTTCAAAACATTAATTACTAAAATATCATTAAAAATGTTAATCGTCTTTAATTAATTGATAAAAGATACGATATTTCATTCTGCGTTAATGAATTAAATTAATATTAAAAAAAAAATGATTATAATCCAAAGTATAATCAATTACAAAATTATGGAATGTATGTCAAAATGTTACAAAAGCTCTTTATCAATGTATGTTTATGAATTTCAGTTTATTAATGGTGACCAAATAATTAAGAATGGAGATTGACAATATTTTAGCCATTTAGAACCATTTGTTGATATCACCTTATAACAATCTAAAATGTAGACCAATGTTGGAAAGAGAAAAGTGAGAAAAGATCTAATTTTTATTACATTTACTAGGAACACTGAAAGTTGATGTTTTACTTACATCAATCTGAAGCAATTTAAAAAAACTAATTTTTTAGAAAGTAATTAAGTTAACATTTAAGATCAATAAAAATGTAAATAACAACTTGATTATATTGATTTTAAATCTATCAGAAAATTAAAATCAAATAACCGATAGTAATTATTAAAACAAGATTAAATAATAATAATAATAATAATAATCAGTAAAATTAAAAAAATAAACTCCTTACCAAACTGAGATCCAATGTCAGACAAATGATTAACAGCTGAAAGATAATAATTTGCTTCTGTGATGCAAACTCGACATTTAGAACAACAATCTTCGAATACAAGAGGAAATTTGATCCATAAATTACTCAACCATTCAGAAGAAATTGTGCGACAACCGGAAACAGTGACATTGTTCTGAGAATCAGCTTCATCGGAAGATAAATTGCTGTTTAAAGCTCTTGTTAGTGTTTCAAACCAAATGGATTCTGTTTCTTTTTCATATGTGTTACTGCTACTTCTTTCCTAGAAACATATCAATACACAGCACAATTCAAATGGAAAGAAATCCCTACCATCGATGATGTATACAACCGACGTCTCTGATTTCCATTTTTATGTAAAACGCTGCTAATTTCATCTCTACACAAAGATTCATCATCATCAATGTCTTCTTCATCATCATCGACCTCATCAGAACTTGACGATGAAACTTCTTTAATTTTTGATTTTGATGCCTTTTTATTACTTTTCCAATCAATTTCTTCTTCAGAAGACATTGAATTTCCTCCTTTGGACTTAACCTTGTCCGAATTGAGAGCTTTAAATTTTTTCAAAATACCATGATTCGATTGAAATTGAATCGGAGATATAAGATTGTGTTTCAAATTGCCTTAGAGGAAAATAATAATGAAAAGGCAAACATTAAAATAATAAAATAAATTCTCTCCAATAAAAATTTTTTTCTCAATGAAACCTATTTTTGGACATCAAAATTTTCGTTTAATTTTAGCCTACAAAACAATAATGACTTCCTTTATCAAAAGAGTGTAGGAGAAATTATCTTATAGTTTTCATTTAGATCTATTGAAAAAATTTAGTTTGGCTGTCAGTATTGAAAGTTTAATGATATAATAAATATGAAATGAAATACTTCCCTATTAATGGACGAAGACTTTATTCAAAGAAACACCTAAAAATAAATCATCTAAAACGAGACAACAAATATTCATAACTATCTTGGGAATCTTCCCTAACTATGGTTATTATTTCAATCACTTGATTTTAAGACAAAAATTGAAATTCAATATTTTGATTACATATTGTGTGAATGTCTTGGAATAAAAAGGGGCTTTGGTAAAATATAGTAGAAATCTGTAAATAATTATTAAAAATAAAACGATATATTAACATAAAAAGTTTAAGGAACAAGTACTGAATAATATCCAAATTCAAGTTGTGTAATTAAAATTTTATTGAGTAATGTACGAGGCTATACAAATGGATCAGTTTTACGGATCATAACATTTATATTTTTGACTCTATATCAATTTAGTATAAAACATGTCATGAATTTTTTTAAAATCTGTGAACATTTTGTTTCCTTTTAGAAATACTAACTGATTTTAAAGATTGAAAAAATACTTTGATATAATAATATTCCTTGAAAATCATGAAAAAATCTAAAATTCTATGAATTCTAAATCAACTGAAATGTGGAGAGAAAGGGGAAATTTCTCTGCCAGTGCTGGATGATGATTTTATCATCAAAATAGGTTTCCTGAAAAATCTCAATTTCTCTATCGCAATTTCACTTGAATCCATACAGAAGACAAATGAATAAGAAAAATTGTAGGTTTGCAAATATTTTCTGTTATTGAAATTTGAAAATGTTAAATTAATATCATAATTATTAAAATATAATTAATATTTTCAAGAATTCAGACTTTGATTACAATAGTTTAAAAAAATATTAAAGAATGCGAACTTTTTTGAAAAATATAGTGAAAATATATTTACAAATAACCTATAAGATATGAAAAATAAAATTCCAATGGCCATGTGTGTGAGATAAATTGAAAATTAGTCTTTGGGATGTAGCTCGGTGGTCAGAACAGTCCATGTGTTCCGTGCGCATGTGAAAGGTCCTGGATTTGAATCCCAGTTTCTCAGATTAATTTTCAACTAACATGACGACCACACCAGGACACCAACCAGCGGTATAAAGTGAAAAAATAAAGGAATGGAATGGTAATGGAAATGGAAGTAAAGAGACTTGGGGTAGTTAAGGGTCTTGATGTCAGCTCTAAAGGAAGCGGGTGTGAGATAAATTGAAAATTAGTCTTGGTGATGTAGCTCAGCGGTTATAGCAGTCCATGCGCTCCGTGTGCATGTGACAGATCATGTGTTCGAATCCCAGCATATCCGATAAATTTTCAACTAACAACGTATATTAATTATTAAGTGCAATAAAGATAATTTAAAAATGATTAGTGAAAAAACAAGAAAATTTTTCATCAAAACTGATTAACGTTGTACCATTTTTGAATTAAAGCAGAACATAAAACGACAAAAATCTTAATCATAACCACCTATCTCGAAAAACAGGTGTAATATCAAGTAAATTTTATTTCAATTTTTTGTAATAACCAATAAAAATGTTCAGTGAACACCAATTATAAGTATATTTAGTTATTTTTTATTCTATACTTAGATTTAGATTATCAGAAATGTAATTGAATCACAATTTTAATAATAAATAATGGACAACATAAATAATTTTTCATCATTTTATTATTTATAAGACCTCAGTTATTATTATTGTTAACATGTAATTAATATATCAATGAGTCCTTAAAAAAAGAATGTTGGATTTTTATTTATTTCATAATTAATTTTTTAATGATAACTTCAAAATTGTTTTAATAATAATTCTCAATAAAGTTTTTCAATTTAATTTAACGAGACAAGCAAAATGGTGTGATGTTTTATCAAAAATTCAATTAAAATATTTCAGTCATTATTTCCCTAAAGATACATTTCCAATAACACAATTAAAAGAATTATATCAATAATATACCATTAGAACTTTTTAACAAGAGACCAATCTTTAATAATGAAAAATAATATTTTCCAAATCAAAAAAATGAATTAATCCTATTTTTTTCAAAATGCTGAGAAGTATTATAAATACTATTTTATATAATTATTATTATGTGATCGTTCTAAAATTATTTTACCTTTCAGTATCATAAAATACCTGTTTTATCATTATTAAATCTGACATTAAGTGAAAGTTATTGTCAATTTCAGTTGTATTTTTGATTAAAATAAAATAAAACATTGACTTCACATGGTTTTACAGGAGGTAACATTAAAATATTGATAATATTTAATGAAAGATCAGCTCAATGGAAAAAAGTTTTCCTATCAGAAAGTAATTCAGAAGACACGAAAACCTTCATTCCGATATCAAATATACATTTCTATATCTTGTTAATTACGCTTATGAATGTGTATTTGTGAAAGCAATTTTTCTGAAATATTAAAGTTTTTTGGATCGACTGTTAACGTTCTCCTAATAGATGTGGGAAAAAAAGAAAAGAGATAATCAATGCACTTTTCGATCTTGGATTCCTTTATTAAAAATATATTAAATACCATACTTGTTTACATTGGAATAAGTACCAATTGAATACAACTCAATATTTAAAACTATTGATATTTTAACAGAAAACCTTTATAAAATGATCAATGGTTACAATTAATTTTCTTTCAAAATTATTAATATAATGATTGTGTGAATATTGTAAAGGATTATAAAGTTATTAATTTTTAGGTAATGTAAACGACCATAATATCACAAAACACAGGTGAATATGATCAATTGATCAAGTAATTTTTGAGATTTCAAAATCCGAAAAATTTAATATTGATTTGTAAATAAAAAAAAATTACTTCCAATGTAATCTAAAAGAAATGTGATCAATTGTTAGAAGAGGAAATTTTTCAGTAAAAAATAATCCCTGAAAATGAAGAAAGTAAAACAGAGCAAGTAAACATCGAAATTTGATACATAACAAGAGAAAATTTTGTCTACAAGTTCCAGTCAGAAAAATCAAATTAATCAAAAACACAAGCATTCCCCGGACAACATATATGAAAGAAAAAACTAAAACCAAAATACCTGAATATGTTTTAAACAGAAAGGAACTCTGTGAATTCGGAGTGCTATTTATGAAAGATAACGATTGTGGTTTTGCAACAGACGATTCACACCTGGACATTTGAGGACTGGTAACGCTGCTACAGGGCCCTCCAATCGCTTTACTGATGGGTGACTTATGACTGCGACAAGGCAATGTCTTTGATGGCGATGATAAATAATTTGTTTGACTTTCCGTTCCGTCAACCAATGTCGACGAATTGTTGACCGTTTTACTTGTAGTTTGATTGAGATTGTTGGATTCGGGAAAGTCACAATAATGCATTATGGATTGACTTCGAACTCCCCAAGAAGGTTTTCTGTCCTCTTCCTGAGAAAATGGAAATTGAAACAGAATATTGTAACTGAATTCGGAAGTGAAGACAAAAACACACCCATTTGTTGTCCGGTAGATCCAAGAAATTCATTTTCAATTGATAATCCAAATATTCATCGAGATCTCGAATAACTTGAGCCTGTTCCACACTGCTCGTTTCATCAAGACGTAAATCATCTTAAAGATCATTCAATAGTCAAAATAATGTACTAATAATATTGGAATTTAGTTATTCAATAAATTCATATTTTCCCTAATATTTATTACCATTGATGATGACCATGTAACAAAAAAATATCTTCGTTGTCATAAAGCCGACTTCTTAATGCATGAAAGCAGTATACATTTAATGACTCAAGGTCAAAGAAAACTGTCAAATCGATTCTATCAATTTACAGACAGAAATTCATATTCATCAAAGTACAGACAAGAATAATGTGAAATGCCAAACAATATTTTAATAGACTCGTAGAAACTGAACCAATTTAGTCAGTGGGCGGATACAGAAAATTTTCTGGAAACTTCGATTCTTCAATAAAGTATTAATTGATTGAGATTACAAAAATGATGACAAAAATAATTAACAAGGGAATCGCTAATCACTGGATCTCAGAGAAGAAAGGCAAACATTCTCAACAATGTTGTTGACAGTTCGGAAATTGTTTGCAAAATTATTTTATCTTCATATTTCCTTTGAAAATAAAAACCAGAAATATAAACAAAATAAACGATATTCTATTTTTTTGGCCATTAACCATGAGCAAAAGCATCATAAATTAATATTTAAAAAATCAATTTTCAGTTTGATATTTTAATTAAAATATTCGGTTACCATTAAATTATACATGGACTGGACAAGTGAAGATAACATTCTTAACAGAGTCTGTTTTTGAAGATCGAATTACTGATTATTATTTCGCGGTGCCAGCCAGAGATCATAAATCTGATATTCTAAAATCCTACCACGACATTCGTTGCTTATTTAATATCAGTCAGCGTTAGAGGGACGGACAGGAATTTAAATTTAGGAATATTCCTGTTGAAATTGATATTAGGAAGTGGATAAATGGTTTTTAGAGAATTTTGTTGTGACAACATATTTTGAAGTTTTTGTAAGTTATGAGAAATTTAATGATGTTTAATTATTATTATTATTATTATTATTATTATTATTATTATTATTATTATTATTATTATTATTATTATTATAATTTGATAATTTTATTATATTATAAATAGCAATTTTTGCTGATTTTCAACAAACAACAATAAAACAATATTAATAAATCCTTTTACCGGCTAGGCTAATGTCATTGGTACTTGTTGTTTCACTACTAGAATGGAGACTGACTTGATGCTCTAAAGTTTCCGTTGATTGGCTAAATATCACCTAAATAAAACGTTACAAGAAAATCGTGTGGGATTATATTATCGATTTTTAAAAAATATATTTATACAGTTCTTTGATTGGAATTTTTATTAACAATTAAATGGATAAAATGATTTTCATGGAATTTAGTCTTATGACAATTAGAGTAATGCAGAACAAGATCTTGATTAAAAATCGATAGTAAAATTTTAGTGAATAGTATTCACGATAATTAATAATTTATCAAAAATTGTTATTAAATCAATCAATAAGCAGACTGAAGAATTTTTTCTAAGTTCTTACTATATTTTTCCTATAATATATTATATGAAAGCTAGTACATACATAGATATTGGCATCAAAATTGAGGTTATTGAAAAATACTAAATTCCATAATCAATTGAAACTCTATAAACGAGGTTATAGTACTTAAATTTTATTTTTGTATTTCATTAAACTGTACTATTTTGATTAAAGTTTTAGAATTAACAAAAAAACAAATTAATTATCGGTTTATCAATAATCGCTTGGTAATCAGTTATAGAGATCACTGTTCCAAAAAAGATTAAGCCTTTGACTTTTCAGTCTTGTAGTTAGACTGAATTTAATTATAGGATAGTAATTTTACCAATTATCAAATATTATCAATTTTTAAAGTTTCCATTCTTAATAATTAGCTTAAATTTGATTTTTTTTATAAGAAATCAAATCATAGAGAACATCTTTATTTTAAAATAAATTACTAAGGTATGGAAAAGACTTATTGGTCAGTAAATGTAAAATTTCTAATCAAATCAAGAGAAGAAAGTAGCACACTAAAAATTAGCTTTTTAACAATTATTTTAGATAAATATAATAATTTTCACCAAGAAATTACTTTCTGAAAATTTGGAATAATTTGAAAATTAATAAGCAGTCCTGTTATTATAATAATAAATAAGCAGAAAATAAACAAAAGTAATGTTTGAAAAGTGTTCGCTAATAAAACATCAAAACAAAATCAAATGGATTAAAAATTAAAATATAGCTCCCAAATCCAAAATGTGCAAAATACCTGATCCACTAATTTAATCTGAATAAGTTAATAATAATAATAAATTAAAATTGTAACAAATTAAACAAATGATTATGAAAAATATATATTTTAATTTTCAATTAAAAATAAAAAACACTTACCGATGGGCTTTTTGGAAATCCAATTCTGTACCCATAAGTTCCAAAATAATTAATCAGTTGAAGTAATAACTCTTTGGTTTTATTCTAGAATAATGTCGGATCAAAAAAGAATTTTGAAGAATTGATTATTAAAAATTAATGGAAATTTAATATTTCTTAAGATTCAAAAACATTTTAATATTTTAAACTTAGAAAAATATAAATTATAAAAAAATAATTAGAAGAAAATTGGAATTAGAAGAAAATTTTTATAAATTTAAATCTTCATAAATTTTAATTATTAATTAAATAAATAATCAAATATTTAAAAATTAAAATTATTTAATTTTAAAATTTAATACTATAATAAAAATATTAGTTGTTTTAAGTTAAAAAATTAAAAGTGTACACAACTTACTTGAAACCCAACATAATTATTCAATATCAATAAAATATTAATCTTATATATTGAACAAAATATTAATATAAATTACAATACAAAAAACAAATTAATAAAATTCAATAACCTAAAGATATCATTTTAATTTTAATTTCATTCGAAAAATCGTTTTCACATATTGTCAACACTAATTAAACAATTTCAGAAATCTCATATAATGATAATCATATAATAGACAAAATAATAATTTTAATAAATATTTCAGATTTCTTGTAATTTTAGTCTATATTTTATGTCTGATATTTTCTAATTTTATCAATGTAAACAAATATTGATTAAAAAATTTAAAATCAATGGGAACTTAATTAATGTTCTGGATATATATATTTTTTTCAAATACACGCTTTTTAAAAAAAAATTTTCGAACACGCAAAATCTTATTTATACTACTATCTTGAAACATGTTTCGATCTCTTCTGTCAGATCTTTTTCAGTCAATTTTATTCGTCTTCGATGTCTATCTTCAAATGATATCACTATAATGATTTTTAAAACTATTATCTACATTATTATTGGATAAAAGTAAAAAAACTTTTTAATTTTAAAAACTTTAAAAATACCATTTTTTAATATTTTAAAAATTATTAAACAAATTTTTTTTTAATATTAATTAAAGAAAACATTAATTATCCATTGATTTCTGCTTTCTCCATTTTGTGAATTAACTTTTGGTTTCAGTTTTTTAATTACTAATGATTCCTATATTTTTCTTTCTTCATCGTTATCAAAGTTGGTCTTTACTAGACTAATCTCATTTTCATTGGCATATTTATTTACTTGCCTTTCTTTGCAGCTAACAGTATGATCCAACACTTTACTTTTTCCACTTTTTTGAGAATGCTCACTAATTCGTGTCATTAGGTGACGTTGTTTCTCCCTTGTGTATAGATGGCCACATCCAAGACATTGGAATCTGTACACGATATTAGCTTGCATTGGTTTTGGAGTCACTACTTTGATTTTTAAAAAATTCTTCTTACTTTTATCCAATAATAATGTAGATAATATTTTTAAAAATCATGATCTGAAGGAAGAGATCTAAACATGTTTCAAGATAGTATATTTGTGAAACTGAAATGTGTTGAAATATTATTTTACATAATGATTTGAAATTTTTGATAAGAATAAATAATTATTAAAATAAAACTTCTAATAATTAGTAGTAAACTTTTCATTATAAATATATTCAGTATAGTATATTAAAACTTGTGTAGTTTAAATACCATTTTTATGGTATTTATTATATAACTAAGAAAAATTATATTCATAATAATAAATAAGAATAAATTACAAAAATCTAGACATATCTTTAAAAGTTTTAGTGTTTGTTTAACAACATTTGTTTTAATCTTAAAAATTATTTTATCTTAATTGACGAGATAATACAAAAGTTTTTTAAAAAAACTAATTTCATAAGGATATTTTATTAATATTTTAATTGAGATTATATAATTTTTAAAATACACGCTTTTTAAAAAATTTTGAACAAACAAAATTTTTTATAATACTATCTTGATACATGTTTTAATTTAATTTGATCTTTTTAATTTAGATCTTCTTCAGTCAACTTTAATATTCTTCGCCATTAACAATCAGTATCATGATTTCTATAAATTATCTTTATTATTGGATTAAAGTAACAACACTTTCTTCTTAATATGAACATTTTTTAAAATTCAAAAAAGAATTTTTTAATGTATTCTTAAAATTTCAAAATTTAATTTTCCTTAAAATTGTTATACAAAATATTATTTAAAGAAAACATTAATCATTTATTGATTTTTGCTTACTCCATTTTGTGAATTAATTTCTAGTTTCAGTTTTTTGATTAGTAATAATGATTTGCATATTTTTCGTTTTTATCATTATCAAAGTTACTCTTTATCACAAAAAATTCATTTTCATTTGTATATTATACGGTACTTTATAAAATATTTTAAAATCCTTCAACTTTGTTTTTATTATAAAGCGCAAAAATAACAGATTAAATATGACAATATATGATAAATAAAAAATATCTACCAAAATTAATAGAATTGATTGTATTGTATTCGTTTTACCATTAGGGAGACTAAACTAATTATATTCGAAAAGAATTGTTGGGATAATATATATATTTATAAATTATTAATGTAATAAGCCAGTTACAGTTATTATGGTTGCATATACGGCAATAATGATATACTGAGATTATGTAAATCAATCAAACTTTTTTCCATCAAACAATGTAATAAAAAAATTAAAATAAACATGTTTTCCAACAATATTATACATTGGTTAAATTTTTTTAAATTAATAATTTATTATTATAAATGGAAAATAAATTGTTTCCTCCTAAATTTGAGATTCATTGATAAAAGATAAATTCGTACGCCAAAAAAAATTTTGCCAATATAATAAAACAAAGGAGAAAATTTTTTTTAAATGAAAATTTTAAGTAATTTGTTATAATAAATATATTTATTATCTTCAATTAAAATCATTCAGATTCTGAGAAATGTGGAGAAAAATATAATTAAGTTAAAATAATATATCAAAGTAAAGTATCTAGCTTAAAATTGAAACAAGAAAAGACGTAAAATTTAAAACTGTAGTACATCTGTGTAAAAAATATCGAAAGTAATTTTCAAAAAATAATTAAACGAAAATTGAGATACCAAATTTCAAATGAAAAAAATTAAAATGTAACATAGAGGCTGTAGTTGTTTTGGCAAACCATTCTAATTTGAAAACGATATTGATAAATGAAGTTCACAGAAAAATATATGAAATATTAGAAAAAATGAATAAACCAATATTCCAGTATGAATTTTTTACTATGAACGACTTTTTAAATAGTGTTTCCACATAATATTGGAGATAATCAATAAAATTGTATTTAAAAATATCTTAATTTGTATATCAATGTATCGAAGGATATCTGAATCCAAATAATTTTAAATAAAATCACAATAAGAAAAACCTTCCATAATCAAATTATTGTGAAATGTCAACATTTTCAAATAATAATAATAATAAGTTATAGTTACATAAGTTTTATGATAGAAACATGAATAATATTTCAAATAATTTCTGTAATTTTTAAAGGAAAATAAGATTTATCCAGGGATATAGGATAATAAAGTGTTGGTTATCTGTTCATTTTATTATAAACTTGTTTTACAATGAAAAGAGAAAAATATTTATTAATAAAACTTTTTAATAAAATCGAACAAAACTATTGAAAATGTGAAATTATTTTGTAAAATAATTTTAAAAAAGAAATAACATCTCACATTTGATGACAGTTTTTTATTTCCTAAGCTGGATTCATCAATTTGAACATTTGCTTGAGAATCCAATGTGTCGTAGTTTCTGTGACAGTAACTGATGACATCGAACTGATATTCGAGAACTCTCCCAGGCAATTCTAATCGTGGAGTTTCTGCTTCCGGAAGAGGTACCATCGGTAAACCAAGCAAAACCGAACTCTCAATAACCTTGCTTGTGGGCAATGTGAGACTGGAATTTTTCGATACAATCAACCGCAAAATCGGATACACTTCTTTCCATTGGATAGACTGCAGATAAAAAATATCTACATATAAAGGCCTTTCGTGTGTCAATAAAAATATCTCTTACATTTATGAAAATCTGGCTAAGATTTTCGATTATTTTGTTAAGTTGACAAATAACGGCAGATTCATTCATATTTATATAATAAATAAAGTTACACAAAACTTGTAAAATTGGATTATACATAGACGGCGAACATTCCACCAACATCTATCAAACGTATAATTAGAATTAAATCCAGGCAAAAATCTTAAAGTACTCGATTGATAAACGATAATAATTCAGCACTGCTTTCCGAATAGGCATCATACAAATATTTGACAACGCAACGAGTCCACTGTGTATGATCCTTGTTGAACGTTCCGCCACTATACAGTTGCATGACCAGAATTAAGTTACCCAATCGATCAGGTGAAACCACTTTCGCGGTACAAGCGATATTTTTCGCTGCCAGCCGACTATTTTGTGTCTCCTCATCGAAAATTGTAACCAGTAATGTTATAACGGTATATGGAAAACCCATTTTCTGGGTCGGGTCCACCAATGGACAGTTAACATT
Organism: Bipalium vagum; assembly: GCA_037834085.1. Taxonomy (NCBI): domain Eukaryota; kingdom Metazoa; phylum Platyhelminthes; order Tricladida; family Geoplanidae; genus Bipalium; species Bipalium vagum. The sequence continues at coordinate 1,735 of JBBMKC010239426.1, read as the reverse complement.
CAAAACCATTTTCGATAATAAATGTGCAGATAAAGGCCAAAATATGTTGTTTAAACATCCCTAACAAAATGTCAATATATATAAATAATTAAAACATTTCGGTATAATTTAAGCTGATTGTTCAAATTTTTTTTCATTATATAAAGAATTGATAATCCACAAGGAATTTTTTTATTTTCTTCAATCAATATTTATTATATGGAAAAATACATTTTTAAAAATTATACTTCATTCTGAACCGATCATAAATTCATAAGTTTCATATAAAAATCGGTTTTTTATAAGAAAATTTTTTTGTAAGCTTATAAACAAATTAACGGAAAATCAATACAATATTCAAAATTGAAACGGAGTTTTCATTGGATCACTGAAATAGAATGAAATAAAGAGACAGAATTAACGAATATTTAACAGAAAATTCTTTGATTATTTGACAATACACCGTCACATTAGAAGTTTTTGTAAGCTCTTTAAGTAAATTGTGGAAATAAAATATTAATTTTAATAATATACACTGGAAAGAACTAGGAAGATTAAATTAAAAAAAATTAAACTTAAAATTTCTGGTTAAAAATCATAAATGACGAAGAAAATTTTTTTAAAATTTTCGGAAATATATAAAATATGTCAATATGGAAAGGTTTAAACATATTATTTACCTCTAAATAGTATTTAGAAACATCATTATAAAAATAATATACATAATTCCAAAATAATATAGAAATATAAACACTAAAATAATTTTGAAATCGTATTGGATTTTTATTGTATTTTTGGAAAATGAGCTCGAGAACATTTAAAATATAAAAGGATAAAATATCTCGAATCATTACTTGAGAAATAGGAAATAGTAAGAAAAATTATCAATCTTCACAAAAAATTATCGTCATTCGTGCTAAAAAACTGATATTTAATTTTATACATAAAATATTGATCAAAAACATGAAATCGAAAATATTTAAGATTTTTCAGATTCTGTGGACCAAAGGCGATCAGATTTGATTAAGACATGAATAAATTTGCAATCGATCAGAACACCGATGATTCTTTCCACTTTTCTGGACTGGGAAATTTAATTTTGTTGCTATTGTGATTAATTAAAACCCGTATCTTAATCATAAATTATCATACAAGATCTGCTCACTCAATACTAAACAAGCAATTGTATTTAATTTAATAGTTTAACGATTCGTTTGAAATCAAAGGCCGCCGATAAATTCTGCTAGAGCGCATCAAAAAATAATATGAGATGAAAGGGACTTGAGAAATGTCAATTAAAATTTATTTTAAAACTTCAATAGAAACATTTTTTTATTTTCTTATCATTGAGTCATCACATTTCAGATCAATATAATCGATATATTAATAAGTACAGTCAAACCTCCGTATTAAGTATACTCTATAAGAAGTACAATTCTTATTAAGTACGACTTTTAAATTTTTTTATAGATTTGGTTATAATTGTATTTTACTACTTATATAAACTTCTATAATAAGTACACCAGTAAGAAGTACATATTTTTGAATAATTAAAAAATTTTTTGTTTAAATAATGGCTTAAAAATTAGATAATTTTAATATTTTAATATAATTTTTATGATAAAACTTTTAATTTAAAAATCAAATTTATTTTAATTTTATTTTAGATAATAATAACTATGAAAAAAACTAAAATATCTTTGAAAGTGAAATACAATATTATCAAATCTCTGGATAATGGTCAAAGTATTCGACA
>JBBMKC010239416.1:0-10997 GCA_037834085.1 Bipalium vagum | reverse complement strand
TTGTGAACGAGTTAGCAATAAGATGCATCTTCTTTTCAAGCATAAGAAGGAATTTGGACGTCACCTTGGGAGATTTTTCCGATGAACACGGCGAAAGGCTGCATAAAACCATACAAGTCTTTGGAAATCGTTTTGATGACAGTCGACCAAATGAAATGATGGCCGATTATATATGGTCACTCCATAGAAACATCTCTTTCTTTGGTTAAAATACTGTTGCGTAATAATAATAATTATTATTATTAAAAATTGTGGAAGATATTTAATATATTATTTAGAATTTTAATATTCATTTCATGTTGAAGTTTAATTATTGAAAAATATTGATGAATACTAAAATTTTATTTTTAATTTTTCGTTATTATCAAATGAATTTTATTTGTTGAAATTGATTCAATAAAATATTAATAATTTATATTAAATTCATTTAATTGTTATTTTTTATAGATTATGGCTTATCAGCCCATAGAAAATATGATATATATGCGATCATTTTTTTCCACAAGACAAGCACAACAATCTGAAGCCATTCCCCCTGATGATCCACATGTTTAAACCAATTTTATGATAAATAGGAAGTTAATTTTTAAAATTCTCAAATTTATTTTTCCATTTTTGATGGCTGTTTTATTACGCGTATTTATATTATTTAACTTTGTGATCAATAATAAAGTACTTATTAATAAAAATTTATTTCAGATTTTATTTTTTAATACATTATGATTTTATAAGATAAGCATTACACGTCTTTGAAAATTCATAAAATAATAAATTTTAGGGTCCTAAATGTAAAAGAAAATTTCAATTATTAAAAAATAATTTTTGGAAAATTTAATTTTATATCAACAAATTTCTAGTCATTAAAAGTTATCTGCTCTCTGTTTATAAAAAATAATGTCAACTTCAGAAACCACATGTTTTGCAGTTTTCAAGGTTATAATTATTCAAATAAATTAAAATAAGATGAAAAAATGCAAATATATTTTAATTGACTGTAAAGAGGGTTTTGATGCAACACAGCCTACGCCATAATAATAATAAAGTTTCCTTTAGTCAGAGATCGCAAAAACAAAATATGTAACCATATTTCTAATTATCACAAACATTTCCATTAAATTTGATACTTAACCAAATTAGAAAACAGTTGCTGTTATCTAGTAATGGTTAAAATTCCATTCTGATAACCCTGAGTCATTTTTTTATCTATTCTAAATAGATAGTTATGTAATTATGGAGTAAATTTAGTTTAGGAAAATTTAGTAAAATTAAGTAAATTTACAATAAAATCTATCTGATAAAATCTACTAAGTACATTAGGTATAATAAATGTAAATTTTATAAGTAAAATGCAGTAAATGTAAATATAGCGCCCTTCATTGATTATATTGAAAAAATTAAAACAAAGAGAACGGTAATTATTGGTTAAAAATAACGATTGCATTTTATTTTATATACAAAATTCTAAAACACATGGCTGATATGAGGCTATCAATCATAGCCCATTTTAAATAATATTTACCAAAAATAACCAAAAAAAATATTTCAATATTAGTCAAACTTTAAAATGTTTCATTTCATCTAATTACATATTTTCACATAGAGATTTTCTTCAAGACAAGAATTATCCAAAATCTACAATATTCGGCGACTACTCAGTCGTAGATCAGTATTCTTAATTGGAAATGTTAATTCCATTTTAGATACTTAATACTAAATCTGTTTCTAATTGTGATTCCTGATCTATTCTCGGCAATTCGACATTTGCTATTGCCAAGATTAAATCATTAAATTATAAAAAATATTTTATTATTATTATAATTGACTTATGTACTTTAATAATATTATATTATTATTACTTAATTTTACTACTCGATTTCTTGGCTTTTGGTGGTCTTTATAATTATTATATTATTCTAGAACCTTGGTGGTTTCATAATTTTAAGAATAATGTAAATGATTAAAAGGATGTGCCATTCGCTAACTCAACAATAAGAAGAAAATGAAATTAGAGCCGCTTCCTACGATTTCTTTTTGATTTCCAAGAAAATTACCAACAAAAGATAAAAACTTAGAAATTGTACTGGTTCATTCCAAATCTTTATTGCAACAAACAATTCACGAAGAGACCAAGAATTAGGTCCATTTCCTTTCGAATTTTATTTTTAACTTAAGGTAATTCTTCTCAGAATTAATTTAAGAACCCTAAGAATGCTATAACTTATAGTAACGTATTTTAGCGAATGTAGCCCACGGGCTATACATTTTTAAAAAAATTTTTTATCAAAAAGTTGACTCTGCGGATTATACTCAAGTGCTGGCTATATTCACTAAAATACGGTAGTTAGTTCTTCTTTACTATACACTGAGTTATAAAGTATCTATTCAAACAAAATTACATAACACTTAATTCCCTCTTTAATTAAGATTGATGTCACTTCTTCAGCCATTAAATTCTCCACAGTTTAATTCATCTTGGACCTGTCAGTTCAACTTGATGTAGAGAGAAAGTTTGTGATCTTGTATGGACCTTCATAATGGAAATCATTTTTCTTTCTGTTTTGCGGCTGTTTCCGTAGCAATATTTCTCCAATTGAAAACTCATGTCGACATCTGATATCCGTTTCGAAGTTCTTCATTTTCTCGGCTGCAACGTCTTAGTTTTTTTGAGCTTCTCTAATGATCTATGTATATGGATAGGTTTGGTCACGATTACCAGAATTAAGATAGACTGTATAGCTTAATACAATCTCAAATGGAGAAAACTTAGCTGATCTTTGCTGAGTAGCATTGATTCTTGGGAGAAATTCGTGCCAATCTTTTTCTTGACAACCGCTCTTTAGAGATGTGTTTATCATATCTCAAATCGTTCGGATTACTCCTTTGACTAGTCCATTGGGCTGGTGCTGGTAAGGTAAGCTGAATCCACACTCAATATTGAGATCTCTCCATTTTTGTTGAATTCAAGAACTCTCAAAGTTCTTTCCTCGATCTTTTAGAATACTTTTCGGCTTACCAAATTTATATATCAAACGGTTCACTATTGCCTTGAAGATTGATTGATCATCAAGTTTGGACATCCCGCATAACCTCACTAGTTTGTTAAAACGGTCAATAATGACAACTATTTATTTGTAGTGTTTGGTTTTGAAGCATAATAATAATTTTTTTTTTTAATATTTTTTTATAAAATTTTTTAGTACTGACAAAATCCCGTCGTGGGGATTTTTCGGGAGATTAGGCTTATGGATTTCCTGACAGGAATCCATTAGCCTTGATAAGAGACTATTTCGGCGTAGAGATAGTGAGTGGCTATTATGGAAAATAGCTGTCTCTGAGCGTAGGGATTGGTGATCGTAGACCAATCTCTACGACTATAAAAGGAGACGGCTATTCTAGTTAATGGCCGAACCTCAAAAACGAAACACAGCGAAAATTCAATCCAGGACTAATTAGACCGAAGACGATTCACAGAGGATATTTTTTTTGGACCAAAAACGTTAGAAGAATATTCCCACAGAAGACGAGACCGAAGACGATCCCGGTAATTCTTTTTTCTTCGATTATGGAGCCTGATTTTTATAAGGGGACCCAGCGAGCTTGGGAACCCCTAGACAACCTGAGAAGGGCCTAGATGGTGACTAGGGGACCCCTTGTCGCTCTTGGTGAGACCGATACATTTATTTATTTTATTCTCGTTTTTGTTATTGAATTATTATTATTAATCATTGATTCGATTTTTCTATAGTATTAACGTTGACATTGAATTTGATTTTATTTTATTCGTTGATAAAGTTTCAGTTTTGATTTGAATTGAGTTAGAAGTTGTAATTGTTGCGAATAAAGTTTTATTTTAAGTATTTTGAATTAGTTCTTAAGAGTGCGGATACAGTATTATGGAGGGTGTTTTAAATTCAAAAAGGTTGAGAGGAATTACGAACACAGCAAGTTATAAAAAGTGAGGAGTCACGAGCAGACGAGCACACGTTGCTACATCTAAGGATAATAGTAACAGTAGTGTGCAGCTGCTTTTTCCATAAAGATTACATCTACTACGATCTGCTCCAAGAAATGTAAACTTCTCGGGATAAGGATTTATTTAGTGCGCGTTTGATCAATTTTTCTCTTGGCACAAGCATCATAGGTTTTTTGACATAGCATAAATCTTTTTGGGATAATGATAAGATTTCGTTCGATTCTTTATAAGAGCAGCAAGTCATCAATTAGATCCAAGCTATCTCTCAAATGATAGAAACTGTTATTCTTCAACTCTTCAGGGTATTCTCTCCTCCCTTCTGAAAGACATTGAATAAATCCAAATATCTGCTTATCGGTATTCTGTCCGCTTCTTATTATTTCAAATTGAGGAATAATATTGTGAATGACATGTATTTTGTTTTTGGTTTCTCACTCTTGGCTTGTTTATGCTTCCTCATTTGGCATTGAGATCACACCAGGTGGGAAATTCTGGATAGGCCATCAGCATAACTATGATCCGGGCCTTTTCTATACCTCGATTCAAAATTGTATTCTGATAGATTGACTAACCAAGTTTGAAACTGTGGACTAATTGGGTTCTTTGTAGTGTTCATAAAACCAAAGCTTTATGATCCGTTCTCTCAATGAACTGTTTTCCATATAAATACTGCTTGAAATGGAGAAAAAAATCATAGATTGATAACAGCTCTTTTCTGGTGACACAATATCCAAAATCATGAGTAGATAAGTGTCTAGAGGCATAAGCAATCACTGTTTCACTTCGATGTTCCTTCAGCTGACTGAAAACAGATCCAATCGCTCTAAGGATTTTATTTTTATCCAAAATAAAAACACGATCTCTACTTGGAAAATCCAGAATTGGTGCTTGGCATAGTTTATATTTCAGTGCTTGGAAACTCTTCTGACATTGTTCCGTCCAATGAAGCTGTTTATCGGCACCTGATATAGCAGCGTATAAGGGCGCTGCTAGTTCAGCATAAAGAGCAATAAAGCGTCGGTAATAGTTTTTCAAGTCAAGAGATGATCTCACTGAGACACTTTCGTTGGTGAAATTTGCACTTCGTTGGATTAACCTTCAATCCAGCCTTAGCAATCCGTTCCAAAACAACCTCCAAAATTGCATCTCTTTCTGCTATACTGAATATTATAATATCATCTAAATATACTAGTACGTTCTTGAACAGCAGTTTCTGAAAGGTGACAGGTGCTGTTGCCAGTCCGAAAGGCATCCGATTTAAGCAAAATTGGTCTTGTTTGGTGCTAAATTCTGTAATTGATTTAGCATCATCCGTCAATTCCACCTGGCTTGATCCATATCTATTGACAAAAAATATTTCGAATCAGCCAAGTAATTCAGCAGCATTTGTATGACTGGCATTGGGAACGTGTATTTTTCTATTATGGCGCTTACATGTCTGAAATCCAAGCAAATTCGAAAAGACTCATCCTTCTTTCCAACAACTAGTAACTATGAGTTCCATGCACTTTTGCATTTGGAAATGACACCGACATCTAAAAGTTGCATATTGCGTATATCTTTTCTTAGCGGTGCCTGTGCAATAAGTAGACTTGTGAGGATTATATCATGTTTAACCAATCTGGTGTGTCCAAAATCAAATGAATGGGTCGTGAATATTTTTCCATACCGTAATAACATATTACGCAGGCGTACTAGTTTGATGATTGAATGCCATCATTACTTGATTTCTCCTATCTATGTCAGGTATTTTCTTAATTAAGGCTGATGACTCAATATTATTTACCACACACATTTGAATTCCAAAATTCTTTAGAATGTCGACACCTCCAATAAAGTCTGGCTGCAGCTTCTTCACGACAATAATATCAACTTCGGTCTCCTTTCCCTTCCAAGAAATATTTGTTTTGAATGATCAAAGTTGTCTTTTTCCTTCAGACGAAAATATGTGGATTCTGAAGTTTGTTCCAACAATTTTCGTTTATCACAGTAACTGAGGTTCCGGAATCCCACAACATTGTGATCTTCATGCCTCTTATCTTCATCCAACTCCACTGTCTGTCATCCGCTGTCTTGAACATCTCAGCATCTGGCACATTCTGATTTTGTGAGGATCTTAATGGTTCAACCTCACAGACGACAAGTAAGCAATGATGTCGGCCTGGTTTCTTCTTCATATGATTTATAAACATCGTCTTGGTTTTGTGAATCATCTTCTAATTCATCATGAATACACATCATGGATCTTATTGGAAATCACGGATTTGAATTCAACATCGGGCAGGAACTGAAAAAATCTTTTCAACAAATCAGACATTTGTTTTCAGTGGACAATGCATTCGCACATGATCGTCACCACCGCAACAAAAACATTGATTCCACCGCACATGTTCATCTCGCGGTGCTGGAATACCTCTACATCTGTTGTAAAATAGTCTGACTATATGCTTGGTAGAGAATTGTGGAGCTTCTCCTTGCTCTGAATATGTTAGCTTATCTTCTCGTCTTTGTTGTGTTATAAATCCGTCATCTCTAAGTTATTCTTTCCGTGTCTCATTAACTATAGGAAAAGATATAAAATTTGTCCTTTGAGCAACTCGATTCTACGCAGATGTATCAGCACGTTTAAGCTGAAATTCTTTGGGAAAATTTCTTTGTATTGTTTCTGCATAGCTTCTTTGACTTACCACATTGACTTGAATTTCCTCCTTCTGATTCATTTTTTATTCCGGTGTTTCATATAGTTTGGCCATAGCTCTGATATCACATTTCATTGTATAATTTTGGTACAAATAAACACAGCAACGATAAAGATCAGTCACCTTTATTGATATTATATGAATCGTTCATTTTAACATAGCCAGCAGACCACAGAGGCCAAAATCGAACTATCCACATAATTTTTTTATTAACAGTTCCTATAAAAATGAAAGATCCACTTTTCCTTCCACATGTGCATTTTGCCTGCCAAATTAAAAATATCTTTGAATAATTATCAAGGTTTCATTCTTTAAATTTATCGAAGACGTTTCTTCGTTTATTGGTCGTGTAAAAATATTGTCCTGGTATCTGTTAAAGTACGCCTTTACATAGGTCTCATCATCCAAAATCAGACAGTCGTATTTGTGAATAACTTTATCGTATAATTTATGTGATCTGGTTTTTAATAATTTATTCTGCTTTCTGTGCGATTTGGTGCAACATTAACTTTATATGACTGCAGTCCAACCTGCTTAAGGACTTTTGTATGTAGACAAAGGCATACATTTTTTTTGGCGACATCTCCCACCAAAAATCTTTGATTAAGTTTAAAGACTGCAACAGCTGCTTTTACTTTTTTTGGTTCCATGTATCCGTTTTCCGCCCCTGCCTTTCTTTTTTTCACAGAAAGTCTCCTTATATTTTTAAGAGCACTTGTGACAGTGGATTTTGTGACCTTTATCTGTCTGGCAATATCTTCATGGGATGTGAGCATTTTCTAGATATTATTAATATTAGATATATCAATTCTCGAATATCGCATCATTGCAAACCCATTGACAAATAAAATTAAATTGTTGTTTGATATTTATAAGACAACATTGATTATTGGTGTATTTAAACAATCGGTATATTATTTAATGTATGAGTTTTAAGTGTTTTCTTGAACATGCTTTAGTTAATCGTAGAACTAGGATGGCAATCCATTCGTTTATACCATCTATTTGAATATTAATATCTGTTGTGGTTCTTTTATTAATGATTTACATAACTTTTGTTCATCGTTATTATCGAAATACTTCGTTACTCTGAATTTTCTGCACTAACTTTATCCATTCACACAACGAAATCCTTTGAGTGGTCTTTTACTTGTTCTGCTTAATTGAGAATGTTTGCTAATACGTATTCTGAGGTGAAGCTGCCTCCCAATGTATAGAGTATTACACATATGAAATTGAAAGACAATATTAACTTGTAATATTACAGTGGTTTTTTAGTTGTTAATATATTAAAACTTAAAACAATAAGTTTTAAAAGTTAAAAATTATGTTAGCCTTGCTTTGATATTCTTTAATAAATTTAACTACTCGTTTAAATACAATAATACTCGAACTATGTGAAAATATCTGTTTAACAATTCTTTCATATAATCAATGAAAAACAGTTACCAGTGCATTTTTTATTATCTTTCATATGAATGCTCTTGGATTACCTTTATTTAATTTAAATTTCAATTAGTTTAAATGCAGCAACATCAAAAGACAACATATCTCGAATATTTGGTTTGCGTTTTACCGAGACAAATCAGATTTATATTCTGCTTCCAAAATATATGTTGCTAAAATAACAAAAAAATTTTTTTATCACATTTCATTGTGTAATTTTGGTACAAATAAACACAGCAACGATAAAGGTCAGTCACCTTTATTGATATTATATGAATCGTTCATTTTAACATATCCAGCAGACCACAGAGGCCAAAATCGAAACAAGACTTTGTACCTAATTCTATCAACAGGCACTGGTCCGTAACAACGGGAATCTATACTGACACTAGGATTATCCCCAAGTAACCAAACATGATCAGGAGGTACCTGAAATCGATATCAGCCTGTACAAATATCAAACTGAAACTCACAATAAGATCTACTCGTTTTCGACTCCTCTTGTCATAGTAAGACACGGATTCCAAAGGTAAATTTGCTAGTCTTTTCACAACCAATTCATTTCCGTTCACTACCTTAGGTGTAACAAAAACAACAATATCTTGCCTGTAATGATGATTTTTATTGAAAACATAATTCGTACTTCAGTATAGAATTCAACTTTTCTATTTTGCATTTCGGATAATGAACATTAACTCCAATAAATAAATTCCCATCTGAAATTGTTGGCCACATACTATCTTGATGAGTCTAAACAATTAAAAAATTATAATAAAGTAATTCAATTTATACTTACTTGTATAATAATATATGGCTGACATATTTTGGTTACAAAATAGCCTGAAACCAACCCGGTAAACATAAATGCAGCATGTTTCATTATATTTATATTAAAAAATTATAATATTACTAAATTTAACATAATTTAAAATCAACTTATTTATTAAAACAAAACAGTATTTTTGAAATATTAAGCTCAATTCAGCTGATAGCCAGTTCAGATTATGTTAAATATTTAAATTAAACAAAAATAATCTATAACAAATAAAGATTACAAAATTTTAAGAATACAAAATATCTATTAAATAATCAAATATTTCAAATTAGTTTTTAAGATATTTTGACTTATTAATATATTACTTGTCCATAGATGAAAAATATAGCTCATTCAAAAAATTCTCTCTTCAAATAAAAAAAATACTAAATTTAAGAAAATGAAGATGATCATTTCGAATAACCTGTCTAGTTTTATCCTTTTCTCTTTATTTTTTTACTGGATTTATAACTAAACCCATCATTATAAATAAAAGAAGCTAATCAGATCATTTGAATCAAAAACTTATCAGTATTCTATTTCTCTCTGGAAGATTCAGATCGCTCAGGGCATCTATCGACTTTCAATGATGACGATGAAAAAGACAATGCAGAACAACAAGATACATGTCAGAAATATTAGATATAAGGCAGACGTATGTGGTTAATCATTTGGGAAAATTGTACTATATTTCCCGTTGACACTTTTGTACCTCATAAATTTTCAGAAAAGAATATTAATGATCGCAAACTGTTTGCAAACTATTACTGAAACGAAACGAGTAAAGTCCCTTTTTAAAGCAGCTTATTAAAGGCGGCGAAAAATGGATCATATTGTTACTATTATACTAAAGCGTAGCAACGTGTGCTCGTCTGTTCGTGACTCCTCACTTTTTATAACTCGTTGTATTCGTAATTCCTCTCAATCTTTTTGAATTTAAAACACCCTGCACAATACTGTATCCGCACCCTTAAGAACCAATTCGAAATATTTAAAATAAAACTTTATTTGTACTAATACAACAATTACAATTGCTAAATCGATTCTATTCACAAAAAAAACGTTATTAAGGGTAAAATAAAATCACGTTCAAGGATTACGTTAATGCTGAAATCGAATTAATAATAAAATTGAGAAACCTAAAGGAAATTTGCATCCAAAAATATTTTGCTTTCAATTTGGTGGGATTGGAAAGGCACTACGTATTACGAGCTTCTCTCAAAGAATGAAACCATTAACCCTAATAAGTATTCTCATCAACTAGATAAACTAAAAGGTACTCACATATGTTGCGTTAGCCAAGGACACATCCTTGCCAACCCTTGTAAAGTAGAGGGTAGAAACCACAATAGGGTTTAAAATGATAATGATCAATTAATTATTAAGACCGCAAGAGGGTCAGAAATAATAATAATAGTGATAATAATAATAAAATAATAATAAAATAATAATAATAATAATAATTAATTAATTAATTATAAAGTACATCTAAATGAAAAAGGGGCAATTAATTATTTCTAAAAAGGATCAATCTTGACAATGGCAAACCCAAATTGCCAAGATTAAATCAGGATCCGCAAGGAGGGGCCGATTTAGAATTATCGGTCTAAAAAGGGAATTGACATTCCCCAATGATAAAGCTGATTGATTGATCGTCTGATCAGAATAGTATATAAGGAGTTGGAATCCCCAGTGGATTGCCACAGGAAACTGGTCGAGAATTGGTAAGATTGTTAACATTGTTATTTGTCAGAAGAAGTATCAAGCCGTAGTGTCAGAAGAAGGATCAAACCGTTATTTGTCAGTAGAAGTATATCAGTTTTAATGCCCTTTATGCGACAGGAACAAACGACGGGTCCTGTGCGGCTAGGGGGTTTCTGAGCGGACCGGATTGGGCTCAACTAACCACCCTTTGGACCTGTCGTCTCGAGCGGTGAGAGGATTTAAAACTGTTATCCATTTTTGTTTTCTTTCTTTTTTGGACATTCAATTATTTAATTATTAATTACTATTAATCGATATTTTCTTTTAGTGTTAGTATTTGAACTTCATTTACATTTGATCG
>JBBMKC010239405.1:0-11000 GCA_037834085.1 Bipalium vagum | reverse complement strand
CGTGATATTATTAATTATATGATATTTTTGTTTATAAATCAATTCAATATAATTTAGATATATATGCAAACAAAATTCTTATTATCATTTTAAAAAAAAGCCGGAGTTATAGTTGTACATCTAATAATTTATAGATTAGATAAAGCATTAATTTGATATTTAGTTAGAACTATTTTCTTAAGTGCTGGGCATTCTTCGGGTCTCATTGAGCAGAGGCAACCAACAACGATTGTATCTAGCAGCATCTGGTATCTGGTGGTTCGATTTAATTGTAAGCTTTGATCCTTATATTTCGTATAATTTTTATCTCTCACTTTTTAAAGTGAAGTTCCATATCATATGGCACTTTCATGTCGAGTAAGTGAATCTTTTTGTTAATACTATCATGAATAATTAGATCTAAGCTAAGTCTATTTGTTTTCTTAAGTTCGATAGGTTTCAAGTCTATGTCCACATTAAGTCCAAATTGTCGTAATTTCCACAAACTTCTAATACATGATTACTTATTGTTATTGTTTAGTTCTTTTTACAGAATTTAGTTTTTATCCTATCACTTAACCATTGCAGCGTTGTTTTTATATCATTTTGGGTTATCTAATTTAATTCTTTTCCCCATAGTATAAATTAGGTCAGTCACTATAGAATTTATAAAGGTTAAATTCTCACTATTCATCATTTTAGGTCCATGTACAACACTGCAAATCATTAATTATTTTATTAATATTTAAACAGCCAAGATTCAACGGTGAATAGATAAAAGTGTTGTTGGTTCCCTGAGAGTAATTGTCTGTGAAGTTATTTTTAATTATTTTCCAATTATAATCAAAGTCATAATCCTTAACCTTAGCTTGACTTTGACTTTTCGATGATAGAGTCAAAATATTAATAATTCGATTAGAAAAATGAATCCCTAATCTGGGTTCGAGAAAATTTTTATAACAATTAATTTTTGAGTCAGGTAAAAAATTAAAATCTTTTAAAAATTTCATTAAGTATGTGGTTAATATTTTGTCTTGGTTGGTCGAATAGACTCCTAAGTATAAATAAGTATTTTGCAGGTCTATCTTTTGGATAATCTTATCATATAACTTTAGATCTATTCTATTTTCTAGCTTATTCGTGAAATTAACTTAAGCTGGTCTGAATGTTAAATAAATTTTGCTCTTCAAATTTATGAAATTATCTAAAATTAATTTAATTTCTATGGAGTCGGCCCAAAGATAACCAGATCATCTTCATATTCTAAGATTCAACATTAATTCAATTCATTCAACATTATTTACAGTCAGATGATTTTCATTGTAAGCAATTTTTTGAAGCAGGGGTTCCAGAGTGAGACAGAAAAGAGTCATAGAAAGAGGACTTGTCAAACTTCACATACGATATTTATTTCAGTTGAGAAGAGATTGTGACATTGACACGTGGTTTTAACTTCGTTATAGATTAATTTAATAAGATGAATATTTTCAGAGGAGGATCTTTTGATATTAAGAGTCAACCAGATAAGCTCCAGAGAAATACTTCCGAAGCGTCAGCTAGATCGAGCCAGCAAATATGTAGTTCAAAATTGTCTAGTTTAATTCTTTTCAAAAGGATTTTTAAGTAAGAATTGTGCTCCGAGCATCCGTCATGTGAAAGGAGGACTTTTTGGTTTTGTGATAAGAAGCTTGATTTTTTATCTATTCAAGAAAGGGATTATTAATGATATCAGTAAAGTGGAAATTAATTTTTTTTTAAGTCAACCAAGTTTTTCTGCTTAGGTTGATATGCGTTTCGTTATTATCGAGATATTTTTATTGTGATTAATATTCTGGTTGTGATTATTATTATAAACAGGATTATGGTGATTAGGGAGAAAACATTATTGTAATTAGGGGAAGTGATTTTTTGGCAAATTATTTTTAAAAATAGGTTCTCCAAAGGTGGAAATCTTTGATTTTTATCGTATTGCATCTGCGCAAATCTTCGGTCTTGCATCATTGCATGTTGTATAGTTAAGTACATTAAGTAACTGACTCAAAAATAGATCAAGCAGTTGAAAATTGAAGAATTTTAATTTCAGAAATGACCTGTTTTGTTTCTGATTTTTTTTTAATTGGATATATTGAATAAGAACTCTGATAACTTTTGACTTACATTAATAACTTTTAATGTTTTTTACTGATGTAGTAATTATATATATTTAAAAATGAATTGTGTTTCTTAATTTCTTTCAATAGAAATCAAATAAAATATTTATTTTATATTACTAATTATTATTAATTAATAATAATATCTTTGTTATTATTATTATGTCTAATGCAATGAGCGAAGCTCCTCGACGTTTTGTCATACTGAAAGAGGGATATCTATTTTTCAGAGACTCCGAATCATAAAACGGTATAAATAGGTGAGCGTTACTCGTTCCTGATTGTTCAGTATGGCAAGACGTCGATAAAAACAAATCAATTATTATAAAATATATCAGATTTTAAATCTATATTTTATTTTTTGAGTTATTTATTCCAGATTCCAATTTCAATGTGAGACTGGTAGATGGTCGAAAATACACCATTTCGATTAATCTAAAGCTTAATATTTTGTATCTACAAGTAAATGAATTTTTGTTTTCCATATTTTATGTTAACTAAATTTAGGTTGATTATTAATTAACTATTATAATTTTATAGTATAAACAAAGGTGAAATATAAATATTTTCTTTCAAATCTCAGTGTAAGTAAATCAAAGTTTAAAGGAAGCAAATTTGAAATATTATATAAATAAACAAATGTAATATACGTATAACTATTTCACCTTTTAATTTGTGAAAATTTTATATAAATATAGAAATATTTATATTTTGGTTATAAATAATTGTTATATATATTTACGAAGTTTGAATTAAGTTAAAATGATTAAAATCTAACTTAAGGTTGAGCGAACATACCAAAATTAAGAAGTTCACAAATTCCTTTTTATCAATTTTTCTTTCTTATTCATCTTATCATCTTCTTCCCTTTTCATTATTGTAAAAAGTTAGATTTGTATTCACTTACAAATCTATATAATTTTCGTGACCAGGGAGGTATTTCTCTGTTTTCTCTGGTTTTGACTTGCGCGATCGTTATTTTTCCAGTGTTTTGTCATAGCATCATCGTCAACTGTCTCACTTGAAATGCAACTGTGATTTTCTTGTATAACTAAATCAATATCAAATATACTTTCATTATTAGCAATTTGATGTACTTCATCTTCACCTGCACTGTTGATATAATCCTTCGTGTGATAACCAGAATTTAGTATGATTATACAGATTTCACCATTCAGATAATAGGATTTATAGTTGTTTCTTTTTTAATTTGCAAACCAACTATTGGTGGGTTTAAAATCAGATATTTTAAGAGATATAGCAAATTTGGGTTAGGGAATCCGTTATTGGAAGATTATTATGGTCACATTGGTCTATCCAATGTTTTAGTGCATTCTCTAGACTTTTACAGGAAGAACTCGCTTAAAATTATTTTCAGTTCTGAATTCGAATTTTAAAATATTACCTACAGCTTTTCTTTTAATATTTTTAATTTTTCCCAGAATTTTTTGCCAATGCATCTTGAATAATACTTCTATGATTGATGTTAAATTCTTTAATTTCATTATTTTCGGAAATTGGTATAATTGTTCGGCTTTCCATTTGATTATTTGCTATCTAACATACAATTTAAAAAATCAAATGAAACATTTCCCAATACCTACATAAATTTTCCAGAGTGGTATTAAATTATTAATATTTTTAAAAATTTTAATTTTGTAATTAAAATTATAATTAGGCATTAAATAGAGATTGGTAATATTTTGAGGGATCACTAATGAGAAGGTTGACTGTACATACTTTTTTGGAAGTTTTGAATGATTTTGATTCTTCATAGGTAAATTAGATCTTGTGAATCGCAAGAAGTTAAACAGTGCCAAATGTGGTGAATATAAAGGATAATCAATATCACAATGCCTTCACACACTGCTTTGCATCTATTTACAGGTGCACTGTCTTGTAAAATAAAACATAACAACTATGATGTTCGAATAACTCAATGAATTATTTTTCACAAACGCAACAACTCATAAGCATAATATTCCCCGTTAACCGTTTAATTCTATGAAACAAATTCTTTGTGGATAATACCTTTGAGATTGAAAAACTTATTGACAATGTCTTGATTTTGATTCTTTGAAGGCATACTTTTGATCATATGAAGAAATTAATTCCTCGTTTTAACACCTTGTCATTGGTTCATATCGAAAGTATTCAATATTTATTGTTATATCTGAATCATCATTTCTTTTCATATTTAGAAATAAGCCACTTTTCCTTCTTTTTTGTTAGTATTATTGAATTCTTCTAATAAATATACATTGGTTTTTTTAAGAATTACAAGCACTTTTTGCTAATTTTCAAATTGCTTGATCACAATGATATTAACTCATTACTTGTGGGGAGAATCAAAATGAATT
Organism: Bipalium vagum; assembly: GCA_037834085.1. Classification (NCBI taxonomy): domain Eukaryota; kingdom Metazoa; phylum Platyhelminthes; order Tricladida; family Geoplanidae; genus Bipalium; species Bipalium vagum. The sequence goes on along the minus strand of JBBMKC010239405.1, from coordinate 6,511 downwards.
ATTTTGCTTCATCCTCCAAACAGTCCGGACCTGGCTCCGTCAGATTTCCATCTTTTTCTTTCGCTTTCAAACCAAATACACGAAATAAAATTCAACAATGATGAGGATCTGAAGAATTGGCTTAAGAATTACTTTGATTCCAGACCAGCGCAATTGTGGCAAAATGAGATCAACAAATTGGTACAAAGATGGGTACAAGTTGTAAATAATGGTGGACAAAACGTAACTGATTGATATTTTTGTTTATAATGAAATAAATATCTTTATTTTTGCTAAAATATTATTGACTAATAAATGATTAAAAAACGAACGAACTTATGCTTAAACCTAATACAATCTTCGTTGAATCCACCTTGTTTGTGGATGGAGCTATTGGGTTAAAATAAACAATTAAATTCTAATTTATAGTATGAATTTTGAATCTGAATAAATTAATAGGTAGGTGAACTTGTTGCTTTTTTTTCGATAGTAGTCTTCCATTTGTCAATTGTCAAATACAAAAATAAAATTCCTGAATTTTTTATATTCAAATTAAAATTGAATGAAAAAATTTTAAAGTTTCAATACTTTGTAATATCACAGGAGAAACATTTAGAAATAAACACATTTTTAATTATATTTTTTTTTAATTATAGCTTGTTGAATCTCGGGATTTATATTTTACGGATCACACTTCAATCAAGTTGAGTCGCAGTAATTTAGTCATAAATGAAGTTCTCATCGGTGATTCCCACGATTCTACAACTGCTAATTTCATGAATAAATTTCACGGATGCTTTAGTAGTAATATTATTATTATATTATTTTAAATTATCTTATAAAAACAAATCAATAAAAATATTATTTTATTTTATATCAAAAGTTATCTAAAACTACTTTCTCCTTAAGTTATGAAAAAATTTATTATAACGAAAAATTTCACAAAAAAGATTTTCTAACAATTGATTTAAACAATTATTAAAGTTAAAATTTTTATAAAATAATTTCATGGGTATGTTTTTAACTCTTGGAATTCGAAAATATTTAAGCTCTGTGTATTAGGTTGTTAAGTTAGAAAATTAATGAATAACATTTAATGATTAACCACCGAAACACCGCGAATTTTAAATTGTATTATGTATTTGTATCATGTATAATATTTTTTAATATTATCTTTTATTTTATTCAGTTTTTAGTTGGAAAATAAACTTAGAAATATGAGGACAACAAATAAAAAGTTGCATTTGTATGTTGTATGATTTCAAACAAGGAAAGACTGTCGCAGAATCAGACTGAATAATATGCGATATGTTTGATGATATTGTTTTCAATAATACTGAATACAAGTGGTTTAAACTAGTTAAACATGGAAGTATAGATCTGAAAGATGATCAGCATTAACGATGTCCTCAAACGGTAGATGATGATGACTTTAAAGAAATCATTGAGATAGATTCTCGACAAGCAACTAGGGAACTTATTGAAAAGTTCAAATGCAGCTATATGGTCATAGCAAATCATCTGAATTCAACTGGTAAAATAAATAGATTTGGCAAATGGATTCCATATCAACTTTATCTTGAAAACATGGCAGTACGTGTTAGTTTGAGTCAAATATTATTACATAAATCCAAAAATTATGCTTTCGTTGAAACAATCCATACGACGAATGAGAAGTTGATAAATTTCGAACATCTCTGCAGAAAACAGCAGTCGTTAAGACTTGGTGATAGACCTATCTCGACTCTAAAACCGAAAATTCACGGAATGAAAGTGATGCTGTATGTGTTGTGGAACATGAAGACATTAATTCACTTTGAAGTTCTGAATCCTGATCAGAAAATCACAGGTGCTCTGTACACATAACAACTAGGTCGCATACATCAAGCTCTTCAATTATACGACAAAAAATAAATTTTATACAGGACAAACCTCGACCTCACTTGGCAAAAGTTGTTCAGAAAGAAATTAAAGAAATTAATTGAAAAGTTCTGCCTTATCTGCTACATAGTGCTGATTTGGCCCCATCGTAATATCACGTATTCAAGTCAATCTAGTACTCGTTGACTAAAACAAAATTTCAAAATGTTGAAGAAATCAGACTGTTGGTGTCCGAATACTTCTTATCCAAGAAAAGCGAAATCTTCGTGAATAGTATTCGTTCTCTTCGTGAGTGATCCCGAAAAGTCATTGAGATTGGTAGAAATTATCTTTTAGATTAATATAAATATTTGTTGTTTCCAGCATAAGAATTCGCGCATTTCTAACTTAACAACCTTATATTATCAAAACATTCTATCATTAATAAAGCTTAATAAGCATAAATTATATATTTTGATTTTATTTATTATTTTATTTTTTCTAAATAAATATTATATTAATAGACACTTATTTTTTCGAGTTTTTTCCATTTTCTTCTTACCTCTAGATATTATGAAGGTATTCAAGGGATCTTATAGTAATATTAGGTTCTTGAATAAATATTAATCATTTATAAGAGCTCTAGAAAGGTTAGGTAATTGATCACCTAAGCTATTTTGGGGAATAAAATTAGACTTATTGAAAAAGCTTATTAAAATACGGAATTTTATTAATTTATTATTTTTGAAAAAAATATTTTCGTCTTAATGATTGTTGCTCTTCATATTTTGTGCAAGATTTCTTTTCAGAAATTTGCTGTAGGTCAATAAAATTCCTAAGAAAATATTTCAACCAAACAGAAACTTTATTGTGACTTGATTGTCATAATAGGATGGCGCATTTAAAACGTTCGAAAGTAATGATTGATAACTTCATTCCAATGAAGGCATATTTGTTTTTATGTGTCATTTTGTTATAGGTACAGTGTGGAAATTTAAATAATTTTAATTATGGATCCAGAAATCAAAATTAAAATAATTAAATTGTTTTATGAATTCCAATCTCCAATTTTGGTCCGGCGAGCACTCAGACGGGAATATAAATGGAAGACACTGAGTGTAACAACCATTAGGCGTGTGATTAATCATTTCGAACGTGAGGGTAATGTTTATGATATACCAAGAAATAGAAATTGTCCCATAGGAACTGCTACCAACATCGCTGCAGTAGCTGCGGCAATTGAAACAAATCCGAGATTATCAATATCAGCAGACGAAGTGTTCAACGCATTTTAAATGATGATTTGCATTAATTTCCATACAAATGCAAATAGTGAATAAATTAGAGCAAGTACCGTTTGCGTCTCCAGTTCTGCGAAGAGATGATCAATATGGTGGAAGAGGATGGGACCTTGTTAGATAGTTTGTTCATGTCTGATGAGGCACATTTTTATCTTATAACAAAATTTTCGTTATTGGGCAGATAAAACCCAAGCATTATCCACGAAAAGAGATTACATCCTGGTCGAGTAACTGTATGGTGTGCAGTATCGTCCAAGTGTGTCATTGGTCCTTATTTCTTCGAAATACAAGGCAAAAGTGCAAATGTCACTGGGAAGAGTTATTTAAAGGTGTTACAGCAGTTTTTTGTGCCAGAGTTGCGTCGGTGTCGTATATCTATTTGTTCGAAATGGTTTCAAAATGATAGAGTAACACCGCACATCGAAAAGATCGTCATAGAATACTTGAGAACGTTTTTTTCTGATCGCATCCTCTCGCAGAATACCAATTTCAGATGGCCACTCAGATTGCCAGACTTGACAGCTCCGGATTTCTTTTTGTGGGGCTATTGCAAGGACAAGGTCTATCAAACAAACAATCACAGACTTAAAAGATGCTATCAGAGATGCAATCCGCAAGATTTCAAAAGAAATGCTCACAGCGGTAATGATGGCAAGATGCAGAACTTGCATAAATCTCAATGGAGGCCATCTTACCAATATTATATTCAAATAGGTAAATACTGCATAAATCTCCATATTTTTATGAACATGTTTAATAAATAAAAATAAAATATTTATGGTTTTTTCCAGAGTTTTGATATTTTACTTTCGAACGTTTAAAATGCACCACCCTATATATTAAATTATAAAATAATTATATATTAATAAATTAATATTCTCACACAAAAATATTTTAATCATTGCTTAAGAAATTCTTTAATTATTTTTAGTAAATTTAGCAAATAGACATAAACTGATTATTTAAATATATCAGATTTCATGTGGACATCAGGCAAAAGAAAATATCTTTGGAATGAAATGAACAACTTTAGTCAATTTCTCAAATGTGGTGAAACAGAAAGAGACAGTAAACAATTAACTCCTAACAATGTGATTCACTTTAAAGACAAATTAGTGAGTTCTATTTATTCTTTTGTTATATTTAAAATCATTCTTTTGAAAGACAATATCATGGAATATCGGGGGTTTTGTTATATTGATTTCATGTAATGGGATTATTATTATTATTTATTATTATTATTTTTACACTACGTTTCATTTTTATATATTAATTCTCATGGTTTCATGATTATTATTTCCCTATTTATATTTCTTGATAATTGTGGTTTGAGAAAAATTTGTGTCAAAACTGACTATAAAATCTTAGCTGAAAAAATCCATTAGTAGAGAATTTTTTTTAAAATATTACTTCATAGAAAAATCATTTCACAAACTGTTTTTCTAAGAAAAAATTTTATCGATCTTTAAAATTTTTTTATTATAATAATAATAAAACTTATTCTGTACCGTGAAAAACCCGATTTATTTATTTTAGAAAAGAATTTGTAAGTCTAGTTTGTTTAATTGGTGTAATAGTTTAAAAGTGTTTCGTAAACTCAGTTTACATAAAAAAACTTGATTATTATAAATGACACTATCTAATGATAAGAAAATATTAATCTTAATCCATTATGAGAAGATTCTCATGAAAATTGACAAAGTACAGCCGCAGTACGAAAACAATTGAAAGTCTTTGAGATGCATTCCATGTTAATAAAAGATCACGCACACGACTTACAAAAAAAGAAATTTTTTGAAACAGGTAATCTGCACAGAAAGAGTGATTCAGGAAGAAAGGACATCGAAGGATATGTTTGCAGACGACGAGTTGTGGAATCTATCCGGAAGCGAAGATTCTCTAGAATTATGTGTATTTCTGAGGAGACTGAGATTCCACATACAGGTGTTCAAAGAATTATCAAAGAAGAAGGAATGAGACTTATTTCTAGAAGAACAGGCCCTCGTGGATTACCAGAAAATGAAGAGGCTAAAATGGTTTCGACAGATTCATCATCAAAGAAAGGGTAATGTTGACATAGTAAAGAAGTGGTTTGAGTGTATCCCTTTCAATGGGAACGATATTTTGACAGTAGTCCACAAAAAAAACAGCCACGACTCAGAAAAGGTAATCCAGCAAAATCATAATTCTCACAGCTATTGCAAAGCCTGATGTTGAAAAAAGATTTAATGGATTGATTGGCATCTGAAGGATTTAGAAAAATGTCGAGGCTCAGCATTCTTCGAAAAATCAAAAGTGTAACTCATACAAAGTTTATTCTACAATAACGACAGATAGTTTTTATGACTTGATGGCCATTGAAGTTATGTCTATGATTTATAACAAAATTCAGTCGTGTCAGAATGTGACTGTACAGATGGACAATGCTCGCCCACATATTGAAAAGAATAATATTAGGTTCAACGCTTCAATGACTTCGGAGATAGTCTTCTTCCCAGCATAACTACTATTAACCAATCAGCGCACTCTCCAGATTTAAATACAAACGACATAGATTTTTTCATGTCTCTCAATAAGCGAGTTCTTAGTAATAAATGTAAAAATGCTGCCGAATTGTAGTTTTCATTAGAAGAGAATTTCCGGTCAACTAAACCTGAAACTTCGACCTCTATTTTTGAAAGCAAATCTCGGATAGTAACGAAATTATAAAGCAGAATCGTTTTTTATATTATTGAGTAAGTATAATAATATAATAATATAATATAATCATATATAAATCTTATTATTTTCTATTTTTAAATTATTTTCTATTTTATAAATTTGCTAATTTATGCAATTTAATATTTGAAAGTAGATAATTTTCATAATTGCTCTCAATATTGAGACATAAAGATAAAAAATTTAGTCAGACTATTTACTTAAATAATTATGGCTTAATAACAAAAATCATTCGGAGCAAAAGCTCTGAATGATATAATTTTATCATTTTGTTATTTCTATTGAACACTGAACATAGATAATGTTGCTGTGAAAGTACCATTAGGAAAAACATTGGCTTTAATATTAAATCGTGACTTAGGAAAAAAAGGAAATTTTTCAAGGAAATACACCTTTTGCTTATAAAAGTCAATTCCTATTAGTCAAGAAAGAAAGAGACTTAGATCCATTCCTGAAAATTATGAATAATTTGCACCATAATACTGTTAAGTTTTTAAAAGACGGGATTTAAAAAGATAATTTATTATAAATAATATTAATTGTTTTGGATTAATATTTAATAGGTTAAAAATATCAATAGTGGACTTTTTATGTTTATTGGGTTAAGAATGTCGATAGTGGTCTTTTTAGGAACTTAACATAAAATATATGCA
>JBBMKC010239395.1:0-11000 GCA_037834085.1 Bipalium vagum | reverse complement strand
ATAATCATAATAATCATAATAATCATAATAATCATAATAATAATAATAATAATAATAATAATAATAATAATAATAATTACCAAAAAAATGATAAGACCAATGTACATATAAAAAGAAGTATTTTGTTATTAGATTTTTATCCAAAACAAAATTTTGAAAACTAACAAAGGAAAATTTGAAAAACTTAAAAACAAAATGGAAAAATAATTATCAATTTAGATATCACTTAATCATTATTTCTGATTTATGGCAGTAATTCGATGATAAATTGATTTCAGATTCAATCTCTCTCAAATTTCCTGCTAACTTCAATTTGATCAAAGATTTGAGCCCAAGCTCTTGGTCGCCTGTTCCCTCTATCTCTTTCTCGTCGTATGTAAATAGAACTCGTATAATTTCTTTTTTGATTCAGAAATTTAAAAAGTACATACTATTTGAGTATAAAAATAAACTAAAATTTAAATATTTGCTCCTTACTAAATAACCAAAACTTTAAAAGATTGAAAATCTACTTTAAAAACCGGAACATTATAATTTTTATTTTTTATGTTTTTATAAAAAAACATTTTAATTGATTTCCAAAATTCAGTCGAATACCACGGGAAATATCACAATTTTAAAAAATTATAAAAAGATTAGAGTGATTTTTATTTTTAAAAAACCAAAAATAATTTAACATTTTTTAATCATTTAAAATTATAAAGAAAAATTTTAAAAATCAATTTTTAATAAAACATGAATAATTTTTTGATTCATATATACGTATTTTTCATGGATTTATTGATCTTTTTATAAAAACTGGTTTTAATTTTAAATCTCGTCATTATTTAAAAAAATACTAAGATCGTTTTATGAACTCAAATATTCAAAGTTTAAATGTACATTTAAATAAGATATTTCGATATTAATGTTTTACAATCTCAAGTATAAATTTACAACGATATATCATAAGTACATAAATTTAAAATCATTAAATAGTTTCTTTTTTATATTAATTTTAATTTAAATCGTTATTATTCTACAATTCAATTCTTTTTAGCAAATATCTTTTGTGTTTTTCATCAAATTCTTCAGAAAATCAGTAAAATCAATGAGGTCACACTTTTTTGCAAGTATTTATCTGAAAATTTCCGAAAAATATGAATCAAATGAAAATATTTTTTTATTCAGATTTCACTGAATATGTAATTTCCACTTTATTTCATACTCTTTCGCCATTTTTCAAAAAAATTTAAATACTCTCTTAGTAAAATGAGAGGTTTTTCTACAACGACCGTTCCAGTTCCTTTTTATTACCATCCTATGACCTATATAAAAATAGTATTCAGATGACGCACAATCGGGAGAAAATGGAGGATGTGATATGGTTTCCCATTTCAAGTATTCTAACTTCCATAATCTTCTTTGTCTTATATTAATTAGCTTTTTAATGATTAAATATCATCTGTTCTCTGTTCATTAATGCTGGCTACTAAAATTTGAGAACAACTGTCCAAACATCTTATTAATCGCAGTAAGTGTCTTCATTAATGGTCTCATTTATCTTTAATATTTCCGTATCAATCATTCCCCTGTAATCCCATTAAACTCATAAAAGAGTCTTCCTTGGATGTAATCCCTGTCTAAGAATAAGTATTAGTACCTGGCCCTGGGGTTAGCCAATGGTTTTCATTAAACACCAGCTGCATACCGGAACACCTTAAACTAATTTCTTGTCTGCCTCTCCCTGATAATATAATTTTCATAAATGACAATTTTATTCCGAAATTTGTGTCTCCATAAGTTATTTATTTTTAAATATATTTGCTTTCAAAATTTAATAATTAATGAATTGTGATTCGCTTAAAAAAGATTGGTTAAATATTAAAAAGCAGAACATTTCAAATGATCTTCGTAATATTCTCTCTTTACACCTATTGTGATAACATATTTTAAAAAATAATTAATTAATTTAAAAAAATAAAGTTTAAAAATTAAAATTTAAAAATTTTCAGAACTCAGAAAATTAATGTTTTCACATTAAAAATTTAAATCTCTAAAATTTGATGACATATATTTTTATTTTTAGAACCATTTTGCTGATTAAGGTGAAATCAATTATTCTCCATCACATATCAAATAAAATCAATTTTAGTTAATTATAAAATATTTAAGTGTAAAGAATCGATAAAATAAAATCAATGTCATGTTTTAATCCTGTTTAAAAATAATTATTAATAGATATAAAGTTTTGTTGTCATATGATCTGAATAAATGGTTAATGTACTTTTTTGGTTGGCTTTGAAGGCGAAATATATGGCATTAATAAAATGGAGATAATTGCATCAATTCAGTGCATAGTTAACATAAACAATTAATAAATTTAAAAATTAAAAAATGTTTTCTGATAAAAAGTCGGGAGAAAATTAACCTAAAATCCAATAATTTCTAATTGGGTGTTGTAGCAGAAATAAATCATTACTAAAAATACATGTTAAATAAACCAAAAATTTAAAAAGTTCTAATCCTGCAAGGTATCACAAAAAACGTCGATTTACTATCATTTATTCACTGTTCACTTTTATTATGAATTACAGATTTCATAATAACACTAAATCCGGTAAAGAAATTCAAAAGACTACAAACAAAGGGAAAAATATGAAGAAAGATCGGTTATGTGAAAAGAACAGATAGATTTATTTGGTATGCTATATTGTGAAAAAGAGAAAAAGATCAAGAAATAAATTTAGCTAAGAATAGAAAGTGTAATTCACAAACAATTTTTTAAATTAGGCAAAAGAACGTACTTTTAATTTATGAAGTAATTTTCCAAACTCATTTTAAAATCTCCTCATTCCAAATAGAGAGTAGAACTATTTTATCATAAGTGATGTAAATTTAGATATATAACTTCCATAACTTTTATGGAAACCACTGACAGACCACAGTATTTAAACACAATTTTCTAATTTAGAATATTTCTATAATATAAATCAGATAACAAAAAAACTGAAATATTAAAATATTCCAATATAATTTTAAAACTTATATTGAAAAAAATAACATTTATGATAATTTCAAAATTTAAACTAAAAAATCCTTTCAGTTTTCTAATCAAGTCAATGTAAATGAACTGAGTAAATTTTTTTCACAATAATTAATAAATATTGCATAATAATAATAATAATAATAATAATAATAATAATAATAATAATAATAATAATAATAATAATAATAATAATAATAATATGTGTGTGTGTTTAAATAAATTGTCCATAATAAAATATTCTTTTCTCATTATTTTAATATTAATTTTGTTAATAAAATTATTTTAATTTACCATTATAATTATTTTATTTTTATTATCGTTTTATTATTGTTTTTATTACTTTTACTATAAATGTTTTATTATCTATTATTACTAGTTGTAGTAGTGCTTTTTAAATTATTCTGAATTATCATGAATTAATTTGTTAAGTTAACATGTGATTATGTTTAATATAAAACATTTAATAAAATAAATTTTAAATCTTCAATTTTAAAATTTAAATAATGTATTAATTTTAATATGAAAATAATTGTAAGAAATTAAATTAATAATTAAATAAATGCTTTAATTAAATAATTGCATGATTTTAATTAAATTTGATTTTTTAAAAATATTCGATTATTCGATTTTTAGAATTAAAGTTGTAGATATGCGGTTGAAGGACAAGTATTATCGCTTTTCTATATACAAAACTTTAAAGCACAAGATATTAAGATTTCGATTAATATTTTTAAAATCATTGATTTATAATATTAAGATAAGTCACTATTGAAATAAAACTATGAATAATAAGAATCAATGACCACGGCAAAAATTCGAACATTTCCATGATATGGATTTTAATTTTTAAAATATTACATCAGAAGCTTCACGCAATATGTATTAAACTTGGGGCAAAGATTCAATTAGCAAACGAGATGCTCAATGTTAGCATAAAAGATTTCGGAGACATGTCTATTTAAAAAACCCGATGTTTATAGTTTCTAGTTTTCAATTTTTAATTATTTCTTTTATCAAACATATATTTATTTAATTATAAATATTTTTATAATACTATTATTATCATTACTATTTTATTCATTATTATTTTTATAATTATTATTATTACTATTATTATTATTATAAATTTTGTAATATTTTATTGCTTTTCTAAATATGTTTTTAATTAAATTAAAATTTTTAATGTCTAGAAATATTATGATATATAATAAATAATAACTTCTTTCCAATATCAGATGATATTTCAGTTTTGAAAATAATGTTGTAAAATAAGCAAAACGACTTTAATAATATTTAAGCTAATTTTTACCCAATTTTATAATTAAAAAACGTCAATAACATAAACCCGGTATTTTCTGAGAGTTTGCATTATCTTTTGTTTAAAAGCCTTTTGTTTTGTGATATTAAAAAAACACTCACATTTCTCAGAAGATAATTGGTTTTTATAAAAAATCGATTGAGCATATCCCACAAAAATGTTATTATTTATTATCAATTAATATTATTATTAATCACTGTATTACTATTACTAAAATTATTATTATTATTATTATTATTATTATTATTATTATTATTATTATATGATTAATAATGAGTCACCTGTAGGAAATAATTTCTAATTATAACTCAGCTTTAAAACTCATCTGATAAAAATTAATCTCAAATACAAATCATTCCGCAGTTTTGATTGGAAGAAATCAGCAGTGACAATGGAAAATTTATAGAACAGCTTTCGGCTTAAAATTAGTGAATTGGGATTATATGTTGTTATTAAATTTTTTACCAGATTTTGAAAACCGATACAAAGTTATTTCTGTGTTTACAAAATCTATCCCATATAAGCATTGAGACACTTTTAGTCTTTTTAGAACCAAACAGAGAAATCAACATTTCCACATCACTTTGTTAACATTTATAATGATTAGAAAAAATAATAAAATAAAATTTTAGCTTAGTTTCAAAATAAAAGTAGGCAGGCGAAAAATAATATTCAAACCTCTTTATTAATGGGATTCCAAGCAAATATTCTAAATTGGTTTGTCGTCAAATTTTGCAACAACTGGACTTTTGCAATTGTGACAGATTTGGAAGCACCACTTGCAAACCATTTCCCGAGCATGTTATCATAATACATCACAAAAGCATCGGCTGATACAAGCGGAACTTCACTGGTAAAAAATAACAGTGGATATCATCAAAAAAATCATACACATGTTCATACTTCATTTTAAAACATGTTAAACATATCATTATCATTTATATAATTTAAATGGGAAAAAATAATTATGTAATAAAATACAGATTATTTCATTTAAAAATGTATGTAATATTCAATAATTAGTACCTGTTTCTATTCATTTCAGAGAATATTTTAAAAATACATTTACATTTTTTATCTTAAAGATTTATTTCATTTAATTTAAACAACCTGAATAAATTGGGCTTTAATAAAAAAGAAATTAAAATCAGTTTTATTTTTATTATTATATCAAATATTGGCTTTTTTATTATTAATATGCTAATTTAAAATAAAAATGAATGTCTTATTACAAAATGAAAAATAAATGGTAATATAACAAATATAAATTTATAATGAAAATATTTAGAATCATTTTATTTTTAAATATAAAACTAGATATATTTTAATTACTATAAAATACTAATATCTAGTATTGATAAAAGCATGATAAAAAATTAAACTATTAAATAATCTAAATATTTTGATATAATAAGTAATTCAAGATTTTAATCATTTAAATGTAACAGATATACCAAATCTCAACAGTGATCACAAAATCTTTTTATCAAGTCCGAATTATAGTATCTTCAGGGTGTCAAAGTAATCAGTATTACTTATTTCAGGCAAGATTTATTTCGACTTACATCAGCTACTTAATAAGTTCTAACCAGAAAATTAATTGTATATATACATCAATCTTGGATTTCAGTAGCCTGTTAGTTGATACTGCAAATCCTTTTACCTCGACGTTTTTCTTGAACATATTCTATAGAAAATATACCAGTGTGAGGTCGATCAAGTCCAAGAGAAAGAATACAGAATAAGACCAATTACAAAAAAGTTAAAAAGTTAATCAATAATACGAAACTTCAAATTTTATAAATTTGATGTGATTTCGGATTCGTTCATAATAAATCTAATTTCAGATTCTAAAAGATTTATAATAATATTTGATTTTGGTTTTATGTTCATTTTAGTAAAAGAATGTAATTACTCCTAATAAAAAAAATTTGATAAATAAAATAAAATGTTTTAAATAAAATAAGTTAAATTAAATATAAAATTAAAACCTAAACCAAGTTGATTTATCTCAGCATCTATAAATAAATTATTTTCACTGCACCAAATGGATGATTCAGTCTCTATATCTAGTCTAAAATCATAGTCAGCATCTTTCTAGCAATTTACAATGGTATGTTTTGAAAATTTTTCTCAAACCCAGGAGCAAAATATAATTCAATTTCGGATTGTGAAACTTTTGAAATTATTACAAGCTGGTTATTTATATTTCTGGTTTTAATTGAGAAAAAACATGGGATATGACCCAGTGGAAATATTTTGAATTAAAACTTCTTATTATTCCTTTGTCTAATGGTTGGGTGATGAATGTTGAGTTGTGTGATAAAAAGACTATTTCGATATGATTGGGTTCAAATTTCATTTTAAGTGCTGGCTTACTGTCACATATTAACATAACTTTTCGATTTAAATGAAACAATTCTACATTCAATTTCATTATCCATTAAAAAAAAAATTTCCTGTCATCCATACAGTGTTATTATGGTAATAATTACACAATGTTTGATAATTAAAATGTCTAAAAGAACGAGTAGTTTTATATTTTCCAATAATAAGCAGTTTGAAAAATAGACTAAAAATTTTCAAGGCACACCAAAAAATATGTTTTCAACTCAAGGACTTTTTCCAATGAAATAATATAAAACAAAGAAGATCATATAAGGAGAATTTTATTCACATAAAATTTGTCATAAATACAGTACCGGGTATAGAATAATAATGGTGAATATCAGTGAGAGAGTTAGGCCTGGTGCTCCTTAACTACTCTTGCAATTTGTGGGGGAATGTGAGAAAGGCATATTCTTATCTCTTCTTCAACGGTTCTAAATCTTACACGGTTTTTATTTTTAATGTTTTTTAGGTATAAAAATCCCATTTCATCTAGGTGTAAAGTTGAGAATTGCAGTAAGACTTTGATTGCTATTTTACTAAGAGTTATATACTCTTCCATAACAAAAATATTACAAAATCTATAAAATCTTTTCATTTTCAAAACAAATTAAAAATTCTTCCTGAAAAACTTTTATAAGAGCACCTTTCCTTTCGATAACCATCTAATATTTCTGTTAAATACTAACATAATGAGGATCAATATCCTTTCACAGCAACTGAAGAATTCTGGACAGAAACGTCCCATTTTTATGAAATTTACCATTTCAGTCACTTGATTAAACGTCTCCTTCAGTTCAATTTGTGTTATCTTTGAAACTAATACTTCTCTGTGTAAGAAAAAATCAGTTAGAATGATGTTAGGATTCCGTATTTCCACTAAAGATACAAAACCTTTAACAAAACGAACCATTGGCGGTGCTTCATCAGTACAGATTCAAACACATAAATCTCAGAATAATGCATATTTTTTGAAGTATACATATTTTGACCTTTGGATTTGTGGGTAACTGTTTGCAGCATAGAAATTGATTAATTATGGCATCTTCATCGATAATACATATAAATGCATTCAACTGTGCATAGTTATTGATGTCAGTTGATTCATCTGGAGAGCAAATTTAGATAATATGCTTTTCTCAATAATATCTGATAAGTCAGAAATCCTTCTCTGAATTGTATTGTTTGAAAGAGAAATCTTGCTAATTTTTTGTTCGGTCATGTCACCAAACATAATTTTCACCATCCTTTTACGTGCTGGAAGGATCACTGATTCTGCAAGGACACGAGACTTCGATTTAAGAGCAATAATTTCTGCCACCTCATATGAAGCCAGTCAATCTTTTACTGATATAGTTACTGCTTTTTTGGAATAGTCGACTTTGCCTTGCATCTGATTCTAACAACCGTTGAAAATAATCGACATTTTTTATTTTGAAGATTAGGATGATTTGTAGTACGATGCCTTTTCAGCTTACTTGGAACCATTGCTTCATTTGACAGCGTTTGACCACACATAACACCTAGTGGAGAAGGAATCCTTGTATCTGCCGTCCAGTGAAATCCAATTATCATGTACTTTGAACAGTACTTTTTAAAGTACGCAGTCTCTCAAAAATACTAGACTTCATTTTACAAGCTTTTATATTTGTTGTTAGTTTAAAATTAACATTTTTATGAATCGATTGTCGATTTCTTGCTAATAATTAATTGTACACACCAACAAATATTAATCCTCGGTACAGGTATTTTATTTAACATTTTATTTTTTAGTAGCACCTTGATTATATCTAGATCGTCAAAACAATCTTTAATTCTTGATAAATTAATTTATTAAAAAGATATTTACATATATTTAATATAAAATTTTATTTAGGAAGTCTACAATATAATTTGTTTAAACGTGTAATCAATGATAAAATAATTATACACTTTTTAAAACTACCTGAGAAATTCCTAACTATTTTCTATTATAATTATAAATATAATGTTCAAGATTAATCACTTTAATTACATTGTTTTGGGTGGTGGATCAGGTGGAATTGCCAGTGCTCGGAGAGCTGCTGAATACGGTAAAACCGTATTGTTAATTGAAAAAGGTAGAATGGGAGGAACATGTGTTAGTTGAATATCTATTCATTGATCAGTGCAATTAGTTTAATTTCTGATTAGGTTAATGTTGGATGTGTACCTAAGAAAGTCATGTATAACACAGCAATGGTAAAGGAAATATTGAATGAATCCCGTGATTACGGGTTCGACATTTCCTATAACAATTTTGATTGGAGGTAACCCATATAAAAATTGTTATTGAAGAATTTCCATTAATAGACACATAAAAGAAAAGCGGGACCGATATATTGAAAGGTTGAACAAAATATATCAAGACAATATGACCAAGGTTTTCAATTTTGTTATTTTGTTAATTCAATTTAAAAATCAATAAACCATTGAGAAATCTGTTCTAAAGAAACAATTTTTAATAGTTTATTTATTATTTTCTAAATAATGATAATAAAAAAACCTACTCATCTTAATCCTGTTAAAATGTGACACAGACCTTCTTTTGTCATGTTTATCCATAAATTTTTTGATAAAATAAATAACTGAATATAACTGGTAAGTGTCATTATACTAATAATAATAAAATAACTTTTCTGTTTATTTTCCATTGAAATGCTCACTTTGCGTACTTTTATTTGAGAGAATTAAATTCAGCACAAGTATTTTCTAAATATAAGTTTGGTATTTAGGAAGATTTAGATGGATCAACGACAAGAAATATGATAAATGGCTTTAAAACTACTGATAGAAAACGGTGCTTAAAAAAAAATTACAAAGATTAAAATCACAAAAATATCATAGGGATGCACTTTATAAAGATGTAGAAATATAATTAAAAACAAAAATTAAAGAATTTAAAATTGAAATTTTTCCATTAATCAATAAATCATTTTTAATAAATTGGATTGCGAAAACACTAACAGAATTAAACTAAACTTTGACACTCTTATTAATTTTTTAATTTTGCAGTAATAAAATGCAATACTTATCGTTTGGATTATAAAATTAATACATTGTTTTAGACAAAATAGCCTAATGGTTATTCAATTTTCACATGAAATAATTTTTTTTGAGGCCCAGAATTATATATATAAAAATGCTTTAAAGATATGAACTAACGATGGTTGTCCCTGGATGTTCACTATGACAGGACGTGAACGAACTGCTCATCCTGGTAGCCAATGTCATTTTCACTTTTTAACTAAATTTAAAAATTCACGAATTGATATTTTACCTAATATTATTAATATTTTTAAATATCGAAATATTCTTAATGGCTTCATTGGTTTTTAAATAAAAACAGAACAATGTCAAATTTATATTCGGTGAGGCTGTCCTGGATGACGAGCAGCTTATTTCAGTGAATAATGAGAAGTATAAGGCGGACCATGTCTTGATTGCTACCGGTGGCAAACCGTTGATTCCTTCAATCCCTGGTAATATTGATTAAAATTATGTATATATTTATCTAGAAAATTCTTAATCATTTTTTACATACTAAGTAAATATTTAATAATATAAATTTATTTCAATTTTATAATTAAAAATTTTTCAAATTTATAAAATATTTAAACTTTGTAAAAATACCGAGAGGACAAGATGTACCATCAATATTTTATAATTTTTTTCAGATAAGGTGAACAACTTTGAATGAGTTGTTTTCAGAATCTTATTTTAGTTTTTATTATACTAGTTTAAAATCAATTTTTGTTGAGTTAAATCAATTTCGATGATTATTTTACATCGTAGCTGAAGCAACATCTAAAATTGTCCAAAATTAGACCTAGTAGCAAACCAAGGATTTTTATGGTGCAGCATCACCTAATAATTTTACCATTTCATTATGAAATAGCATAGGTTTCTAACCTTTTTTCACAAAAAATTTGCGATGCTTGATTTTTCCCATTCAAAAAGGACGTCAACTTTTAATTGCATTAAATAAAAATTAATTTCACAAATGACCTTGACATTTTATCAATTAATATGAATAATGAATTTTTAAGATGCATATAATTTATAGTTATAAACCTGAATCATAGATATTTTACGTTGATGTATTGGTATTTTGTATGTTCTTAAAATTGACTTGAAATCTTTATCTTTTGTTTAAAATATTTTAAAATAAAGTGAAACCTGCATAAATGAACACCTTTGTTAGCTGAACACCTCTTTTATTTGAACATTTAATTCCGTACACTGTAA
>JBBMKC010239384.1:0-11000 GCA_037834085.1 Bipalium vagum | reverse complement strand
TTATTATTATTATTATTATTATTATTATTATTATTATTATTATTATTATTATTATTATTATTATTATTATAAAATTATTCTTAATTTTTATCAATTTTCATTAAGTTGGTTAATAGTATTTGAGTTAATTTTGTTGCAAACATTTAAAAATAATTATCAATTTCCGTCAATTAAAAATAAATAAATTTATGTATAAATAGAAAACTTTCGATAAATTTGTAAAATTGATTTTCAATATTTTTACATTTTGTATAATGAAAAAAGAATATGATAAAAATCGTTTAAAATTGATTTTCGTAAGTTAATTCATGTTTATAATTAAGTTTTATGAATTAAATAAACTAAAATACTTTGACAAAAAAATTATTTATGAATTAATTTCTTAACCGAGAGTAATAATGGTAATCAATAAAAAATATAAAAGTAAATTATATTAATAATCATGTAAGAAGTGTTGTAATAATAATACATAAAAGTTTTATGTCCATCTAAAGTGCAGAAAAAATTTATTAATTATTATCTTAAGAAAATGACGAAGTTTATGTTAGAAAACATTTTAATTATTTAATGGGCGATTTTAATAACTTTTCTTTTTTGAATACTTTTAATTTATTCATAAAATATATAACTGCACGGTTTGGAAATCGTTGATATTAATTACTCTATTGAATACGTAAAGAGATATAGGAAGTTTATTAACATTTGAAAGTCGTAAACATTTATTGAATACTCTTGTCATTACTGTCGGCTAACATTGTTCCTGTTGTCTTTTGTTCTGCCCGCAATCTCAATCATCAACTAATTTTAATTGAAATATGGTTTTCATTTATAAATGAAAATATGTTTAAATGTTTTGTCTCAGAACTTTATTTGTAGACTATTCCTGTCTGGACAATAAATTTGAAGAATTTTTCATGTTTATTTTTGTTTTTTCTTCAAATACATCGTGTTATTTAAGTTCATTAAGTTGAGAATCAATAAGTTTGGTTTTACATTTTCAACAGAAATGTATTAAAAATATGCGTAAGAATTTTTCGTCTGTCATCATTTAATGTGTTTACCTGAAAATAAAGTTCCGTTTCTTCGACTGTAATTGTTATAAATTGTCTAGTTCCATCAAACGGGCAATCTGGATATCTTCGATATTTCATAGTAACAATTTACTTTGAGCCAAAGTATTACTTTAGACTTTTACAGAATAAGAAACTTGTGTTTAATTAAATATTTTTTCGAATATTTAACTACGTTGGATGAAAAAAAAATTATTAGTCCAAATCTTGTCCTTTATCATCAATTACACTCAACTTAGTATTAATTTCATCAACTTAGGCCATTTCTCCTGAGATTATAGATTATAGATGTGTATTTCACTGTAACATACATCTAAATTTTCTCTTGTTATGACTTACAAATCTGAACATATTTAAAGACAATATCTGCTGGACTATTCCAGCACTTAAAGTCGAACAACATGTGCCCACATATCTTGTACTTGAAATGTAGTATATATTTTTGTCAATTGTATTCGTCATTCATTAAATTAAATTAATTATTATATTTTGATAAAAGGGGAATTGAAATATTAAAGTATTAATTATTTCAAACTCTATCGATTTCTATTTATAGACAAATCTAAAATTTTGTCCATTTTGATGAAAGAAAAGTTATTCAACTGAGCTTTGAAAAGAAAAACTTAAAGATCAGTAGAGACCTTTTTCTAACTAGAGTACTATTATATTTACATAACTGATCGGGCTGTTCATGTAAAGTAGTTTTAGGTGTCCATGTAAACTGATCGAAAGTGCCACATTACTATTATTATTATTCAAGTTGCTAAAGTCTCAAGTTTAGAATATAATTAGGTTAATATTATTTTTCGCTTTCATTAATTGATTAATCAAAGCCGGGCCTTTGTATTAATAAGTAATGTTCGGAATCATTTATAATCGGTACACTTTTGTCATTTGTTTCTAATAAAAGATATTTTTTGATACTTTCTTGGTTAAATTACGAAATCTCTGAATCTGTTAATTAAAGCATTTTTTAATGTCATTTATATTATAATACCAGTTTGACTATTATACAAAGCTCTGTAATTCATATCTTTAATTGATGTCATGAATTTTCAATAAATTGATTTATTTTTTGATAAATTTCGGCAAAGTGAAATATTTCATCTTCAGGTGATGAAAAATCTTAAGAATAAGTCCTACTTAGACAAAGAAACCCAAACGAGTCAAGAAAATCTAAAGGTGATCATGATCTTTTATAAAGTGCAATTTATGTCAAATTCTTATTTCCAGGAATGTAATTTTGGTTCTGCGAATGATTGCAGTGAAAGTGCTTTGTCTTTAAATAACATTGACATATCTGGTTATG
This sequence comes from Bipalium vagum, assembly GCA_037834085.1. Taxonomy (NCBI): domain Eukaryota; kingdom Metazoa; phylum Platyhelminthes; order Tricladida; family Geoplanidae; genus Bipalium; species Bipalium vagum. The sequence continues at coordinate 8,621 of JBBMKC010239384.1, read as the reverse complement.
GAACATATAAGAATAATCGCCCAAAATATATGAATGTCGATGGACCAATGAACGTATCAAATGGATCTGTGGATAGTTCAATCAATTATGATCTTTCATCTACATTGCCCACGTCTCGTAAATTCATTCCCCGAACGAATCCCAACTATGCTCGACATTCACAAACACTGAGATTAAGTCAACCGGTCATCGGAATTTACGAAGACGCAGACATTGACTTAGGATCTTCTGATCAGAAAATCTACAACTCTTCTAAAAGTGTCGATGACAGTGAAAACAAAGACATTTGTAGTTTACTGTCTCTGTCAGTAAATAAAATTCCAGTGAATAGTTTCGACAATAATCATTTTCCTCGAAATTCTGTTCTAAATGCTATTGAACGCGGAACAGTTACCAACATGGAAATCTGGTCCCGAAATTTATTCAACAAATCAGATAGTCAGTTGGCTGGATTGATGTCTTGGACATCGGTATGCATAATTTAATTAATTTTACTTCATTAATCAATATTTGCACGGAATTCAAAAATGTCATTTAAAATTATCTGTGATAAATGTCGACTCTTTCTGGTGTCCTTTTAACGTGGACCAGACTTGTTTTAATCTTATCTGTGCGTTAATAATTAATTTATTTAATCAACTATTGAAATTTTTATCAACCCAATTACTTCGCTGACAAGATAGTGAAAGAATGAGTTTTAAATTATTCATTTTATGGGAGGGTTACAGAGATCCACAGAGGATCTTCAACTGCGACAACTAGCACCTGTTGGAGTTTTTTTTTAAGCATAGCGTCTGAAATTCATGTTTTTATGAAATCAATAATTCCTCATTTGTGAGAGTACAAGAATGATCTTTAATTTCACAAAATAGTTGTGATTTTTCATTTGTCTATCAAAAAATTTAATTGTAAAAACAAATAACTTATTTTCGAAATTCATTCCTGAAAGTGTATCTCTGTTACAATTTGTAAGGCATTTAATAATGAAAGACATGTAGATCACACTGAAATATTTCCTGTTAATCTTGGTAATTTAATTTTTATAAATTATTTCACAAATTTATTCCTTTTGGCATCAATATATTTTGAGTTATGCTTTTAATTCTCCATATTCAAAAATCTTTGAGGTTCCCCTTGTTCTTATCCAGTTGATTTAAGTCTTAATTTTTAAACTAACAATACCACTTGTGTTGGATTAAACACGTTTTCCTCTAATTTCTACAACGCATTGGTATGTTTTCCGGGCGTTTTTCTATGGTTAAAATTATCAAATCAAACTTTCCACAGATGTTGTATATTGGAATGAAATGATATAACGTGAATGATAAAAAATATTGTTAATGCTTTTTAAAATTCCTCTTATAATTATTACGATTTCACATTTCTAGAAATTAATAACTTATTAAAGCGGATGTCTTATTTGTTTACGCAATATATATTATGTTATAATACCAAGAAATACTAATCAAATAATTTGAAACAATAATAATAGTAATATTAATAATAATAGTAATATTAATAATAATAATTAGAAGAAAATTAATAAAAGAATATAATAATTAATAAAAAATAGTTATTATGTTCTCAGGATAAATTCATGATTTTTTGAAAATCTTTATTGATGTTTTTTTAAGGAATTGAAAATAATTTTATTTTAATTGAGTTTGCAAAATTACAAAAAAATTTAAACTAGAGGTACATTTTTGAAAAATGAAATAAAAATAGAATATTAATAATTAAATTTCAATTTTTAATAATAAATTATATAATTAGATAGAAATAAAAACATAGAAAACACTCACATTTATTTATTAATGTAAAGCGTTTTTTCTGTGTTTTCATCGGTTTTGTTATTTTTCTTTCAAATCTCAAAAATTAAAAACTGTTTGGTAAACATACCACAATTTTACAAAACTATTGATATTTTTGAAATGAGTTTGGTAAGTTGTTTCCTTAAAGTAGAATCGGGATAATCTTTAATTTTCACTTTGCAAAATAAAACTGGTAATAATGCTTAAAATGTCAATAAATTTAGTGTTGTCTTGTCATTCACCAAAGAACAGTTTCGGAACTTTGGTTTTCATTTTAAAAAATTATGGTTTCGGTTTATCGAATTTATTGAGATTGATATGGAATTTCCAAAATGATCCAAGACACTTATTATTGATTTCATATTGATTTATGTTGTGATGAATTAAAAATTGTCTCACATTCATACAATGAAAAATACCAAAAGAAATATATCGCTGAATTTAAAATTCATTTTTTGATATTTTTCGGATGTTAGATTCAGTTCGTTGAGAAATAAATAAAAAATATTATTACAGTGTTTAAATTATTTTTCATTGTTCTTCAATTACAGAAATCAATATCCAATTCTTTATTATGCCTGACTCCAAAAGCCATCAGAAAAAAGGCCTGTGAAAATTTTAAACGTAATTTTATTTTGTTCATAATTCCTAAATTCTGAAAATGAAAAATGCAAAATATTTTTGATTTGATAAATTCAATATTCTGTTGGCCTTCAGCCAAGAAAATTAATGATTTTTCATTGTTTTGAATAAAGACGGATTGTTTTCTTAATTTTTGAAGAATATTTACTATTAATTATACTTTACTCTATCAGTTTTTAGTGATACTTAAAAGGAAACCAACCTTTCATAATAAAGGTCATTAATTGAGTCAAGATATATTCTGAATTTTTAAAGTTAATGTTCGTTCTTTGTTAATCTTTAATTTATTATAATGCTTTGATGTAAATTAATGATCCTCTAAATTTCATTTAAACTAAGAAGTTTCCAATGAATACCATGTTTTTTTCTTAACCTAACACTGACTTTTTTATAAAAACTATCTTTTTAACAGACATTAAAACTTATTATTATTATTATTATTATTATTATTATTATTATTATTATTATTATTATTATTATTATTATTATTATTATTATTAGAACAGTATTATCATTAATAACATTTTTATATTAATAATATATTTTAATAATTAATAATAAATTAATTAATTAAAAATACTAATAAAAATATTGGATATTAAGTTATACACCATTGGATGTTCAAGTTGTTAATTTTAAATTTATGGATTTAATTTAATTATTTAAATATTGATTTAATTTCTTAAAATTATTTTATGATTAATATTTTCTACATTGTCACAATTTGTATTATTCACTTATAAAATTAAAACTTCTCATCGTACGAAAATAATTCCTTATAAGTATTATAACTATAAAAATTATAAAACAAAAATGTTTAATTTAATTATTAAAGGAAGTATTAATTAATTATATAAAGAATTAGTTTAAATGAAAAATAATCTATTCTTATAATATGGAGACCTGAAGTTTCTATGATGTTCCGAATCTTTAATTAGCTCTTGATGGATGATAATTTATTAGTGATATGTCATAATTGACGAGATTAGTTTGTCGGTCACATTTCACTTACATTACATTTTATTTTAAAATCATTACTAAAGAGACATTATTGGTGTCATGCCTTTATCGCCAACAGATCCATTCTAAAATTACATAGAATCAATATTATCAATATTTTCTAAGAAAAATCGGAAAGCTATTATATTAAATGTTTAAGAATGACTATTGATCTTTTAAGGTTACTCAGAATGAATTTTTAACCGCTTGTGAATCTAATGAAATCTGTAAATTATTTATAGACAAAATCATATTTTGGCTGACTTAATTTATAAATGAAGAAAATCTGTTATTTTTGTTTTCTTCTTTTTACCGTACCAATTTAAATAAATAAATTTTTTAATAATTTATATTTAATAATGGTAAAATAATTTTATTTTCATTGGTTTGGTTTAATTTAATTTTACATTATTACGTTGAATTTTTCTGAAAAAACCAGGCATTAGAAACTTATTCTAAGACAAAATGCTTAGTTACAAGGTTCTTGACTGAGAAATTTTCCTGTGATGTCGTTCTTATTGTTCATCTCTGAAAGATAATAATGGGACTAACATGTTTCCTTTACATTTTCAAAAAATGTTTCTTTTTCTCAGTGTTCTTTTTCTAAAATGATATTTGTATTGTGTCTTGATTTTTCAGAGTTCCAAAGACTAATTTTCATCATTGTATTAAAGCAAACCAATGACTTTCATAATGTTCTCATGATTTTCTAATGTGAGATATTGATTCGAAAAGAAATATTCTTTTAAATATGTAAGACAAGTAAAATATTCATTTGATCAGTTAAAAGAAGAATTTCTAAGTTACATAATTGTTAGTTAAGCATGTTCTTTGCTATATCATAAATAGATAAGAATTATCTCTGAAAAAATCCACCATTATTTTAGAAACCTAACACAACCATATAAATAATAATCTTGGGCGCAGTGGTTTAGTTATTTATAATAGAAACCATAAGAATTAGATGAAATGTGTCTTTCGAAAAACCGTTTAAAGAAATAATGAAAAAATCCAATTCTGAAAACTCACCATATCCAATTTCACGTCTTTTTTTAGACTGTGTGGTCGTTCTTCGAATGCGTAGTGCTTGCTCAATATTTTCTTTATTCTAAAACCGTGGTTTGTCAGATCACTTATTGATCATCCATTGCAAAACAACTATAATAGAAAATAATAAACAATTTTAATTCATTACAACTTTTTAAAGGAAATATTTTATTAAAATAATATTAAACTTAAATTTTTAAAATTAAATTGTCATAAATATTGATATAAATATTGTAATTCGAGCTCCAGAGACTCGTGCATTAGCAAGCAAAAGAAATTAATTAACTTTTATGAATAGATTATTTGATTATAATTTTATTTAAGAATGAAAAAATTTTAAAACTTTAAAGAAAAAAATATGAATTTTTTACTCAAGAAATTATTAATTGTTCTCTAAAATTTAACTCATTAAATTAGTTAATAAATTGAAAGAATTTTTCAACCGGTAATTTAAATTTCTTATTTTTTTAAAGAATTCTTAATGAAATTTATTATTAAATTATCTTTAGTTTCATTCGTTTTTATTAAGTTATCTCTAAAATGTTTTTTTGATAAATTTAATTATTCTCTTTTAAATTATTAAAAATGTTTTTGGTCTTTTAAATGAATGTTTAAGTTAAAATATTTTTATTGAAATTCTGTTAAGATTCTTCAGGTTGTAGAAATGATAAGAAAAATACGGAGTAAAAGTCACATATGTACTTATCTGCTTTATGATTTTCGTTATTGGAGAGCAACACTCCGAAATCAATCAAATTTTGCTGATACTTGGTCTGAGAAATTGCCAAAAATGGCTTGCCCATTTCAAAGTTAAAAAATTTTATTAAGGAGACTGTTAAATCTATCAGACGTTAATTGTGAATCGTTCATAGTTCGCAATCAAAAAAGATGTGATGACCTGGGATTCAACAGGGAAATGAGTAGCAAAAGTTTAAAGAAAATGAATATTAAGTCTAAACAGGAACATATAGACCTTACAAACTTAGACAGAAAAAAAATAAAGATCTTATGTGATCAGTATTTGTTTATTTATGATAATTCTAATAGTTTTCAGCTATGAATGACCTTCAATCACTACAATGCCTTATATTTATTGAGAATAAGGTAATGCGAAATGTTTTATCGTCAATTATGAAAATCACTCATTTCTGCTTATTGAAAAAGTGAAGCAAATTTAAATGAATTTTGTCCCAAACTAGAAAAAAATATAGAGAAAGAAACCAATTTTGAAAAATAGAACTTCAATCATTTTCCCATCTCCCGACAAACCAATGCCGCTCACGAATTCCAAAGAAGACAATCCAGAAAATAATGGGTTTACTTTGAGACTTTAATCTCATCCTACCATCTAACGCATTCCGCTTAATTCAATATTTCTTAATCGGGAAATGTTTTTTTTCTCACATATATCTTAGATATATCCTCAATTTTTTGATTCATGGTTCTTTCAAGAATTGTTTATTGAAAATGTTTGTGAATGGAATAACATTACCGAAATCAATAATAACGATTTTTATAAAAATTGACATTTCTTTTGTGATGACTTGATAGAAATACTTACGGTATATTCGGCTTTAATAACACTTATTGATTAATAATTTATAAATAATTTAACAGAGAAATAACTTCAAATTACCTTAAAGGGTGTCAATTTTCATTTAAAATAAAAATTCAAAATTTTAAAGAACTTTATGAATATTTATTTGTTGGAAGTAATTATTGAAAAAGAAAGAGAAATCAAACAATAATAACAAACATTAATTTATTTTAAAACGAATTTTTTATTTCCGATTAAACTATTATATTTTCGATCAAAACTTTAGTTTATTTTTTGTAAGCAAAAGTGGTGAACATTTCCATTTCTTTTCGAATTTTACTTTAACATATTTAAATAATCGGATATTTCTTTTCATATTAATTTGATAATAATGCAGTTCCGGTATTTCAAAAAATGTTTCTCAGATTTATTTAAGATAATTTTTTTCTGTAATGAAAAGGTTTACAAACATTTATTTATTATTATCTTATTAATTTTTTTACAATAAGAAATTTACAAATTTCCAACTCTGAAGAAATGGTTTTAATGCTTTTTGTAATATTTCCATAATTGTTTGTTTGGTTTCACTTTTTGGTTCCAAAAATACAAACTAATCTGAAAAGACTTTACAATAAGTGATATCTTCTTTCTCAATTATTTCTACAATACAAGGTTAGCTACGTTTTATAACCAGGCATTTAATTAATGAAGTGTAAATGTTATCCTGTTGTTTATCTATCAATTCGAATTCTGAAGACAATAATAACAAACTTAGAAAAATCAGTTCATTTCCTCTTCTTAATTTCATAACTCGTTTCATTTGTTAAGATGGTGATTTTTGAAAATGGTTTTTCTTCATTTTTCCCTTATTTCCCTATTTTAACTCCACAATCAGTGTGGCTTCAGTTCGTCTCTCATCTAAATGTGTTTGTACGAATTTGATGATCTCTAAAATAATTATTTTAATATTCAGCAGATTTTAGATTTCTTAAAATTTCAGAAATCCAAATGTACATGGGAGACAGAGAACCAAAATCAAGCAAAGATATCTTGGCTTTAACCATTTGTCAACGAGGAATCTCAAGTTCGTTTTGGGCTAATGAAATATTTATGCAGCTCTGTAAGCAGGTTACTTACAATCCGAATTGGTAATTTAGGTTTCATATTTAAAATATAATTCTATTATTTTATTTCTTTATAGTTTTAATTTTATTTAAACAATCAATAAATTTAGAAAAACAAATTTGTATTTAATTAAATAAAATTTTTAACGCTTATGAATTTGACAGTTCCTTTACATGACAGCTTATCATGGTTCTGTGCTAAAACATTGAATGTCTTAATCATATTTCTGTTGCTCCTCGAGGGAGAATTTTCACGCTTCCAATGTTTTTTGTCAATAATAGTTCCATGTCATCACTTTACTTCGACTTGTAAAAAATTAATTATTTTTTTAGCTTTAATTAAGAAATTTTATAATTTAACAATTTCATTTTTAATTTTTTTTGTTTTCTTTCAATTTTTATTAAGCAGAATATATTTTGCTTTTATGATTGAAACGACTTTTTAATGTAAGAACTTGGAGCTTTACAAATTTATTAGTATTAGTTCAAGCTTTTCGTTGATATTTAAAATGATAAAGTTACATCTAATTTGCAATCTTTATTTATTAAAATAACCAGAAGTACTTTTTTAATGACAGCTATTGTTTAGGATATCTCAAAAAGGACTGATATTTTAAATTTTATGCCACTTTTTGTAGATAGATATAATGCAAAATAGATATTTTTGTTTTAATGTCAAAACTTAATTTAGATCTGAGAAATTAAAATATCAAGAAACGTGTAGAAATGATAAAGATCAACCAGGTTTTTTCGTCAACAAAGCATTCTCTACCGCCACAAAATGAGTTTGATTTAAATAGTTACTTTAAATAAATACTCATTTGACTGTAATCATAGGCTGCTAAAGATTAACTATTTCGGCATCGTTGCTCTCCAAAGACCAAACTGCCGTTGGAAAACATAATTCACTTTACCTGGAGTTTGTTTTTAAGGAACACGTAGAATAGTGATTGTATCTTAACAATAATCTGAAAAAGGCATGGGTAAACCCCAAAAATCAACCAAGACTATGCGTTTTCGTTATTGGTATGATCAATTTGAAGTTGTTCCTCATGAACTGTTATCAAAATACATTACGATCACTGTAGAACTGTACTACTAGTAGCTTCAATATTTCAAAGTATCAAAAGGAGAAAAAGGTCAAGAATAAATAACCAAGTCTTGTTGTAACACGGCAAAGATGATAAAGTTGGTGATCTAGAACCTAAGGTGGAAATCTTACCTCACTTGCTCTGTTCTTCTAATTTAGTACCAACCGATTTTCATCTTTCCGGTAATTGCCAAATTACTTATCGGGTTATATCTTTGAGAATGATGAAGCAATTTCATTGAAAAATTACCGTAAAAGAAACAACATTTTAAAGAGGTGGAATTCTAAAATTTCTGGAAAAGTTATTAATAATGATGATTGATTTCATTGATTTTTATGAAATTTCCGTCCATAGAACAATTGATACTTGG
>JBBMKC010239373.1:0-11001 GCA_037834085.1 Bipalium vagum | reverse complement strand
TCTATTCTTAGTAATTTCTATTTTCTATATTTGTTTTTTATATAAATTCTTTGTTTATTTGTTTTTTGGTAATAATTATTAATTAATATTTAATAAATAAAATAACAACAATAAAAAAATAAAAATCGATTTTCTGACCATCAGCTGTAAATCTTTTACATAAAAAAATAAAAAGTAAAATCATAATGTTTATTGATCACTAAAAAATGAAATGTTTTCATAAAAATCATTAAACAGCAAAATTTTTATTATGAGATACTCCAAAATTATAACCATTAAAAGTCTCAATGAAATGTTTATTGTGGGATACTCCACAATATCATTATAATGACGATATTGCCCTTTGGCCAGACCTAGGATAATGTCATTACGCAAAAGCAGTGACCAATTGGTTGAAATCAAAGAATGTACATTTTGTACAGAAAATGGCAATCCTCCAAATGTTCGACCGACCCGACCAATAGAAACATTTTGAGCCTTGTTGAGTAAAGTATACAAAAATGGAAGGGAAGCCAAAACACAAGTTCTTTGCAGTTTAGAATTGCAAGAAAAATAAGTTTTATGTTAGCATCTTCCATAACATGATGACTAAATAAAACCAATTTTACGAAAATTGGAAGACGGAATTGGCCCCATTTCTGTTTTATAAATGTTGTTAATTTTAAGCTCTGTATATCTTAATGAAATTATTTTTTTGACGTAGTTATTTAGAACTTCAACATTTTCTCAAAATTTTTTTTACACCCGTTATATTAATTTTCCATAAATCATAAAGTTTTATAGACCACTAATTCTAAATCGACTTTCTTTGCACACCTATTTCATTATAAATAAAAACATATTGTTCTAATTCATTTAATTAAAATAATTTATTTTAAAGTTCAGCCCAATGAATTCCTTTTGATTTATATTTTGTTAACTCATAATTAAAGGTACATTCGATTTAATTTTTCAAAATTTCATCTTTCATTAAGTTATAAGGAAATTTTAAATCTTCCGTTACAAATTAATTAACACTAAATTATTATATTTATTGTTATTAATGCTAAAGTTTAGAAAAAATTATTTATTTCACTCAAAAAGTAACACTATTGCATTTTGATTTTTCATTCAATTTTATAATAGAACTCTTCCTTGACTTAATTAATTCCTTTTCGTGTTACTAGAGAACCTAACTACACTACTTGAGTGAATTCATATGACCAGAACATTTATTTTGGAATTGAGTGGTCTTTACACAAACCATATTCATTGTCATAAATTTTTTATGCAACATGAATCTTACTGTGATAGGACTGCACTGACTGTCAAACCTAAAACTTAACCCACTCAATTTAAAGCACAAAACTTATTTGCAATTTTCTCTCGTATTTATTTTCGAACAGTTTATATTACAACTAGCTAACCAGCAGCTAGAATCAATACAATGATTTCGCAACCAATCTCTCTCACTTTATTTTTATAAATACAAAATCACTAAATTTTCCTTCCACCAAAAATCAATACCAAAGAAGAGATAAAAATGAGACAATATGCTATTTGAAAAAACATCTACACAAAGAAAATGTGAACATGCATAAAAATGGTAATAATAATAATGGAAATAGTTTTATTATCATCATCAAAATCATTCTTGTATTAACAAATCCAATCGTGAAGCTACAATGCGCAACAGAACTGTGATTTTATCTTTCCAAACCACATTGGTCTCTTGCTCGTAATAAGATTCCAATCGACGAACAACACCCTTCAAAACCTGACCTACATGGCACCTGATTGCGGAGTCGTTTTGGTCCAAAGAGAGAATGGCATCAAGCAGATAACTTGAATAGAGATGAGAGGAAGAATACAAAAAATATATTGTGATTATTATTTAAACAAACAGAACAAATTTACTCGAATTTTAATTCAAACTGATCTTGAAAATCTCGTGACAATTGCTGAATGAGCGACAAAATACTGGAGCTCTGCAACACGGACGATTTTTGGGAACTGCGACTCAAAACATTTTGCGGCTTTATTCGCTCACACACAAACAACAGAAGACGCATATCAGTCATGTTCAAGGCCTGGTCGGATCATCAGAATATGAAGAAAAGGTAAAGGAAATAGATTCCCAATGGATGACTGATATTGAGATAATTGTATGAAAACTTACCTCATTGAGTGCGTCAGAATAATTTCCGGAATTCAATAATCTATTGATATTTTGTTCCCGTATTGCACTCTGATCGATCACTTGACTATTAATAATTGGATTTCCTTTCCCCAAAACATGGTTCTGGTTTCCTTTATCATTAATTGAATCCTAAAGATCGATATATCAATCAACATTTTCAAAAAATTATTAAGTCATGCAATTTTGTTTATAAAGAAATATATTCACGTAACTTTTAAAAAAGTAAAAAACAAGTTCATTTGAAAGTCGAGAACAATAGATAATTTTGAAATACAATAAAATTCGATTTATGAAATCATCTGCCAAAAAATTTAATCCGAACTAAAAAAAACTGGAATTATAGGTTTTTTAAAATGATTTTAATCAATATTTATTATGTATTTGAAATTTGCAATATCGATAATATTTAAATATTTGATAAATGTCCTTTTTATACAGCTAAACCTCTTTATAACGACACCCCTCGGCAACGGGCAACCTGTCGTTATATAGAGGTTTACCAATTTTGATTGCATAATCACACAGTGGATAAAATTCAATTGCTTCAATTGTTGTATTTGGTAAAAAATATTTTTCATTTTATGCATTTTAATTGAATTTTTGAACTGTGTTGGTAATTATGTAAGAAAAATAAAATATTTCTCTCCTTTCTTTGAAGTTTCTTGACCCAATTTGTGAGCCATTCCTCAAAACAATTCGTAGTCAGCCAAGCTTTACCATCATCTCTATAGGCACAGTGATGAATTTTTGAAATAATGATTTCTATATCTTCCTTATTACAAGAGGCAACTTTTCAGTGCCAGTCATATTAGCACCTATTAAAACAGTAATTCGTTCTTTACTTACTTTATCATTTATACATCGTTCACCTTTAAATGACAATGTTTTGTTCGGTAATATTTTCCAAAAGAGAACTGTTTCATCAACATTAAAAACATAATTTGCAAAATATATTGATATTTGATCTTGTAGATCATCTTGTCGTCAAACAGTAAATTCTTCCATGTTAATATCTGCTGACTCTCCTTGATTTGATTAAAATATGATTGTCTTTTAAGAAACTTCTCAATCCATCCATTACTGCCACGAAATAAATCTAGTTGCCATTTCGCATGCTTTTTGTTGAAGAAGTTGGCCATTAATTGAAATATTTTGTGCTTTTACTTGCCTGAACCAAGTTAACATATCATTTTCAAGGTCTTCAAAACGACAAGGCCTTATTTTTTGCATTTGGGTCCAGCCCCATATTACACATTATGTAATACTTTTTATAATTTTAAGTGTCGTTATACAGAGTTATTTTTATATTGAATTATCTGAATTTTATAAGACTGGACCAAACTATGGTTACATAAAGGCTATAGGTTATACATTATAACCTATTATAATAATTATTATAATATATATAATAAATTGAAATATAAATTAATTAAAATTAAATTTAAATATATATAAATTATTATTATAGGTTATAATTAAGGCCCCCAAAAGTCAATAAAGTCAAAAGAGAACTATAAAGTTAATAATTTATAAAGTCAAAAAAATTATAATAGTTAATTAAAAGTCAAAATTTTACTGTAAAAGTCCAAAATTAAAAAGTTAAATAAATTGAGAAATGAAATCAAAATTGTTTTAATAATTTAAATTGGCAATATTATCATTTTTAGAAATTTAATATTAGAAAGTATATCTATTTATCATTTGTATTTTTAAATCATCCTATAAGGAGGAACATGCCGAAATTTGCCAGAAGTGACAACTTAAAGACCATAGAAATTTTGAAAAAATTTAGTTCTGAATTTGTTCAAACTAAGACACTGCTCAATTACTGAAATATGGAATTATCTTAATAAGATTAATCAGGATCTATGTGAAATTGAAAAATAACTGAATGCAAGTCTAATAAAAGAAATTTTAAACCTGAAAATGTTAAAAATTATTTTGTGATTGCATACCATCAACCAATTGTATTGATGTTGTTAATTAATAAAAATTACTTACGATTACATGTTACATTATTTTCACAACATATTATATAATATGGCTTGTGTTTAAGTCAATTTCATTAGTTTTTATAGGTCAATTTCTTTCATTTTATTGGTCAAAATATTAGGTTAATTTTTATAATCTTTAGGTCAATTTTTCTGGGGCCCTAGTTATAATTAATATTTTTTAAAATAAAAATAACAATAAAGTTTGTGAAATAAGAAAAAACTATAATTTTAAAATACAATTAATAATTTCTTGTGATTCATTCGGAACTTATACTGCCAAAAATGTAGTGCAAATTTAACGGATTGTGATAAACAGGCATTTAAATTGGATTGATTTTAATATCGATAATTTTTCAATATTTAATTAGTTTCACTTTTTATTTATTATTATATTACCTTCAACAATTTTAGAGAGTCGTTCACTTTAATTATCTGATCTCTTTGTTTATTGAATCCATCGGCTAAGTAGACTTGACTGTTTCCCATATCGTTGATTATTTTGAGCAATTTGTTGTCCAAATCCCCCAGAGCTGCTTTTTGACAATTGGTGATGCACGATAAAATCTTTTCTTCATACGATCTCATCGAAACACGATTGGAATCGTCCATAGATTTTACGACTACGTGGAGAGACGGTAACATGATGATCAGTATAGGTGATTATTATTGAATTGATTTTTAATTTTCAATAAAATCATTTTAAAAGTTAGTTATTATGTTAGTAGAGTACATAAATAAAATAAGGGAAATCAGTCATAAATCCGATAATTAATAAAAGTGAAATTATAAGATTATGAAAATATTTAGATATCTTGATTTATTATTATTTAGACTTAAAAATAGACAAAAATAACAATTAGATCTAGCTATCGATTTCCAATAAAACTCTTCCAATTTCAAATGAATACGAGAAAAATTGTCCCAAATGATAAAAAATAGATTCAAATTCAGTTCAAAATATTTTATTTTTCTGTTTTTTCTCATTCAACTATAAATTTTTATAAAAATTTCTTTAGTTGATATATCTTAAGCTAATTCGCACTTACTAATAAAAAATGATTTATATTCGATTTTTTTCAATTAAAATTTGAACCAGGCTGATAATGTTAAAAAAAATTCAGTAAAATGAGAGCACGGTCGATAATGAGAAAAAAAAAAAGAATAAATAATTATAAATAATCAATCTCATTCTTACTTTCTTTGATTCCATCGCCTAAAACGTCTCGGGTATCGGTGAAAAGCTTATCAAAAGTTTTTCCCAAAGCCGGAACCAATTCTTTACGCATCATATCGAAATAGATTGCTCTCAAAGGTTTTTCTATCGATTCCGACAGCGTTGTGGCCATGAATCGGATAAATTTCTGTGTAAAATAAAAGAAAAATGTAGTTAAGAACTAAATCGATCATCAATATCACAAAAAACAACCTTATCATACAATAATTCACTGAGGAATGTTCGTGTGACGGATTCCAAAGCCGTTAACTTGTTTCGCACCACATCATCTAGCCGAGTATTGATTTCTACCGGCATGCGTGAAACCACTGCAACAAAAATAACAAAAAAAAAATGAATATCAAAGAAAAATAGATAATTTTCATTATTTTACACACCGTCTAGAATTTCTCCAAGTCGGCGATCAATTTGTTCACCAATGACTTTTTGACAAACACTGTTGACCTCTCTCAAAGCTGGTTCTGTCCACATCTGAACAGTCTCTTTGCAATTGCATCTGACTTCAATCTCTTCTGTCCGGTTTCTGTTCTCCAAGGTCGTTTTCTGCAAATCCTGAACTGCCTTGATCAACGTGTCCATTTGTTTTTGTTGGGCTTCCAGTGCTACCTCCAGCCGAGACAATGTCAAGTTATTGGTGGTTTCCTTATAATTGTCTTGATTTTCGGACTTGAGCATAGAAATATTTCCTTGGTGCCTGAGAGTGGCAGTTTCAGGTAAATTGATTTAAGATTAACAAAAGGAGGAAAATATAAAACTTACCATCCATTATTAGGATCGAGTGGCGGAGAGGGAAATCGACATTCCTCGTTTGCATTGACGGGAAATTTCGTGTTTTCGTATGTCTTGTAAATGTCATTTTGTCTGTGAAGGAAAAATTGATAGAATATCGATATTTTTAAATGTATTCTTACATTCCCAAGTCGACCAATGAAGCTTCGTCTTCTGACTCTTCTCCAGAATCATTGGCACATTGTTTTCTATCACAACTTGCTCCTACCCCCACTCCAACTCCTCCATCACTGGTACCGGAAAACAGTTGTTGCAAAGCCGGGGGCATTTCAACCGGCAAAGATTTCAGAGCAATTGCATTAGATTGCATGTGAGTACTGATAATGGCCGGATCTTGAAAACTACTATTGGCAGAGGGCAAACTAGACACCTGGAAACAAAAGCAGACATTGGAAATCGATTTTAGAACCCAATAAATTCAATTCACAAACATGGGTAAGTAGGCTGGTAGAAACCGGGACGTGATCGAGAATCGGGGTTGTTGGAGGCTCATGTTCACCGTCTCCATCACTCATATCGACTAATATCTCGTCCAATCTGTGTCCGTGCGTCATGTAAGTGACCCGCATCTTCTGAAATGCTCTATAAAGAAAGAAAAGAATTTAACACAATAGAAAATTAAAAAACTTAACACCCTTTCGTAATTGTAAACATTTTCATCACAATATGGTTATTGCCATCGGAACTAGCTGTCGAGGTGATCGTGTTGATGTCAAATGACAATAACGGCTGTGTGAGAACGATTTCCTGGACGTTTTTGAACAGCTTTGTCTTGCCATTGTCAATGGAATCCAATTCCAGTACATAGAGAGCTTTGCGACGAATATCGGACATTATGAGATAGCGAGCCGACTGATCGATATGAGCCGATAACAGGCATGGTGTGATGGGGGATTGAAAGGAAACTGTTTGAATGCAATCCCATTTATCGCAACGAAACAGTTTCAACTCACGATTAAATGCACCACCCACGACCACATGACACCAGAAAGATTCACTGGAAAAACAGACATGGTAAATTATTGATTGCCAAACAAGCTAGATTTTCCTACATATTTGTACCAGGACGGCAATCGTCAAGGAAGAGTAAACTCCAAACTGCTTCGCCATTGAATGGCCGCCATGAATAGGCTTCCCTACATTAAAAGACGTGAATAGATCGAAATATAGAATTGAATCAACTTCAGTCCCGACGACACACTGCCGTCTAACGTGAAGAATCGAACGGTTCCATCACGTAACCCGACAGCAAATGCAGCAGCATCACTGCTGATAGCAAGACTAGTGATCTTCGAATCTTCTCCCGGTGCCGAATAGACCAAATATGGTAGAAACAAATCGGAAAGATTCTCACTTCCCAAAAATTGATCCTGAAAACTGCTCGAGATTGCTTGAAGTCCCGATCTATCAATGAGGGGCTCATATTGCTTATCTTCAGCTTGAGACAACAACTCAGACTCAATTGTATCGATTTGCATGACTTCAAACTTAAAGGGACTGTCAAATATTAATCCATTAAACATAATATTGATCTCACAGTCGATCCGTGCACAACACCGAGTAATAGGGATATGTTGGTTCCAACCGTTTCGACTTCGTCTATACTCTTCTGGTCGGTATCATTGTGCCAGCACCACATTACGCGGCTGTAAGAAACTTTCATGGATTTTACAGATTCAATAGATGGATTTGATTTGATATGCAAAATTAATTGGCAATCAATATTTTCATGGCTAATATTGACCTGAAACGGGGTTATCAAAACACAAATAAGTAGGCAATGCACAGTCCACAGCGTAACTGGATGAATAAATATAAATATTTACTGAATCACATTAATTTGGAATATCTAGAGATAATTTTTAACTTTTAAATGTCAATCCATTCCGATCGATAATCCAGTGAAGTTAGAAAAGCTCTACATTTAATCTACTTTTGATAAATTGTGATATCAATCTCAGAAATTACAATATTCGTTTACATTCATTTCAGTTTGTATAATTATAAATATTGATTTTTTTGAAATTTTAGTCAAATCGTGACAAACATATAGTCAAAGAAATATTTTCCTTTCACAAAACCCTCGGTCGATATTCGTATTTTACAAAGAGTTAATTTTCAATATTATTAAGAGGTGAATTTTTCCAAAACATAGAAATATCAATTCTCAATAAATTTCTAAAATGTGTATTAGATATAATATATATTAAATACATAAAATAAATCCTAAATGTCCTTGTGTTTATTTATATTCAATATTGTTAATAATTATTATAATAAAAAAATTCATTAAGTTTCAATATTACTGGAGATTAAATTTTCATATACCTTATTAACTTTCACACTCCCATTAATATCAATAGACGCGATATATGGAATTCTGCTTTTACTAAAAGCAATATCAGTAATTTCTCCAGTAAACTCTTTAATAAGACATCTCGCGGAATGCTCTTCACTGAGAATTCGAATCATATAATTGTTAGAAATTGAAAGTACATATGCAACTAGATATGTATGTTGATGATATGATATGAGATGACCTAATGTATATCTATCTTCCCAAGAATAATCTACCATATTTGTTGTTGTGATTTTATTACTGGCTTTTGACTCATTGTCCAGAGTTTTTGAGCTTGGGTGTATCACAACATTACGAGAATGAATAAGAATAGGAAAAGTCTCATCCAACTGATCAAAATTTCTAAATTTTTGACGAAATTATTGCTTTTACAAAAAAAATTAATCTTTACACAACTTGCTGACTTTCTTTGCTACTCATTTGAATAAAAGTTATTGTTAAAGTGGTTAAACAAATATGTAATTAAGAATTATTCTCGATAATACACTTTCTAATATAGATTTTAAAAAATAGAAATAAAAGTGCATTAAATATCATTTTATATTTATTCAATCAAAAATAAATTTTTTTTGAGTATTTCAAATTGAAAGTTAAAAAATAAAGATTAATGAAATTATAAGAATATAGTTAACATAGATATACATAATTTGATTATTTCGACTATAGTTTCTGAACGAAAAATAAGGATATTTTAGATTAATCATTTTATTTAAATAATCATAAGTAAATTGAAAGTATAAAGTAATAAATTAGTTTTTTAATAATTATTTTAATTTAATAGTATAAGATAAGTAAATTTACAAAAAAATTATAATTAATAAAATTATGATTAAAGAACTAAAAAAATGTAAAAGGAAACACTTGAAGTACTTAAATCAATTTTTTATTTCTCAATTTTATTATCATCAATAATTATAATTTCACATCTTGATGAATATTTGTCGCATAAAGTGAATATAAGATTTATAATATGAGATTATAATGAATTCTAAAATTAATTGTTATTATTTATTTTGCTCGTCTATCTCATTATAATTCTGTTATAATACAATCAATATTTTGATAAAAGATTTTTTATTGAAACTAAATATTTGTTATTAATCACTAATCTGTCTCGCTTCAGTTTAATACAGATTCAAAATTAATTTATTAAGTAAAAACGAGCCTCTTTAGAGTGGAAATGAATTTGCACCATCTTTCATTTGTGTTCTTTGTATTTTTGATTTTTTGGTTTGGATTGATTTTTCATCTCCGCTCATCTTCTAATATGCCCTGAAAAATCATTAAATGAGAGTTGGCAGCGAAGAAGAAAGAGGAAAAGAGGAGTAAGATAAAAGTTATCATATTAGATAATAACGATTGTAGATATAATAATCGTAGATACTTATAGAGATAGTGTGAGAATAAAGAACGAAATAAAGAAACTTACATACAAAAGAAATGATGGGAACAAGAAATAGTTATTAGTAATCATTAAATTATTTTAATTTTAGATTTTCAGTGATTCAAAATTAGTTCTTGTAAGCGTGGTACTAAGTTCTTAATTAAAATTAAAAAGGTGGAGCTAAGGATATTTATTAGGATTTAACTCCGAAGGTTGCTTATTAATGAACAAGTAAAATCAAATTCAAATTATCAAAATTATATTTTTAATAAAAATATGGATTTTTACAAAAGTTGGTGATGATCGTCCTTGATGGATTTTTTACTTTAAGGCTTTTTATTTTAGGATTAGAAAAATCTTCTCACTTTTAGGCTCAGAGGTCCTCATGAAAAAAAAAATTAATTCACCGCCCTACTTAGCGTGTGAGTTAAGAACAAAAAAGAAAACGAAAAAAGGAAAGAAATTTTAAAAAATATTTGATCCTCATGTCCAGGCCTGACTATTTACTTATTATAATTTAAAGATAACCTTTGTTTTGTCTACAAAACAAAATTATCTGCAAGAGTTTGTTTATTTAGAACCTTTTATTGATATTAGAACTTTGTTTTATTATTAAAACAAGTTATATTATTAAAGAACAACTTCATATTTTTGAGTTAAATATTTTATATTTAATCAAACAGAATTATTGTGTAATAGATAGAAACTTTCTCTTAATTATAAAACAAGGTTTTTTATGTATCTATGGGCATAAAAATAAATATTTTGATTTGATCTCAGAGATGGCAACTTTTTTCTTGATTGAATAAGCTGGGATTGAATAATTATTATTTTCGTCTTTTAATAAATGTGGATTGAATTCCTTTGAAGTTCATATTGCTTTAAGATAATGGGGATTGAAATTTTAAAAATCTCTGTGGTGTTTTATTTGCGTACTGGATATATGTGGAGACTACGACCAATTGCAAAAACCTCGACCTCGACAACAGCAACGGCATCAAAGACAAGTAATCCCGCAGATCCAAAACTTTAACTTTGTGATCATCCAAAACTTTTAACTTT
>JBBMKC010239362.1:0-11002 GCA_037834085.1 Bipalium vagum | reverse complement strand
TTTTCAACAGGTATTCTGTGTGGATTCTTTTTCAGAGATGCCAACAAACAGAAATGTTCATTCGATTTATCAGATTTATCATGAATTTTTAAAATAATCAATAAAATTGTGTTGATATCGACTATTTAAAAACTTTCATCGGTTAAAATATATCTAAATTTTTTTTCATTTTTTAATCATATTTTTTATATACGTTGTACATTTAGAATCAGTGTATTTTGTATTTATCATAATAGTGGTGCGATAATAAAATTAAACTTTTATTAGTAATCTCATTTTAATTTGTTTCTTTTTTATATTTTAAAACATAAATTGGTGATTTCAAAATAGAAAATTAATTTTTTATTACTAGTTAAATGGATTCTTTATCTTCTGATGAAGAATATTTGGTTAAAATTCCGTTCTCATACCCGAGGGTCATTTTTGTTTATCTATTCTAAATAGGGTATTATGTAACTATGTAACTATTTAAATATTTTATAAAATTTTTTAAATCTACTAAATTTGCCAAAAATTAGTGAATTAATTTTAATCTCCTGTTCACTTATAACACCGGAATCTTTAACGAAAATTTCATCCTTGGTTTTAGTGGAATTTATAGAATCTTTTGTAAATTCTAGAACATTATCACAGTTAGCAGAATTGTCTGACACACCCAAAAAATATTAGTATTCTTTGATAATATGAAACTGTTCTCAGCTGGACTAATATTAGTATAATTATTCAGGTCATTTAAATCTGATAAAGGTTTAAACCTCTTTCTTATTATCTTCAGGAAAATTTGTTAAGGTATCAAAATATTCGGTTAAAATTCCGTTCTCGTACCCCCAGGGTCACTTTTGTTTATCTAGTCTAAATAGATAATTGTGTAACTAAGAATTAATTTTAAATAATTTACAAAAAATTAGTAAAATTAGGTAAATTTAGGATAAATAGGTAAAATCTACGAAGTAAATAATTGATTAAATTAACAAATTAAAACAAACCTCACTTTTGGGGTACAAGAACGGTAAAAAATTCGTTTTTAGTTTTCGTTTTTGTATGGTTTGAGTTTTAAAAAATTAGATTTTTTCTTTGTGAATGGTAACAGTCCCTCCTAAAACTACTTGATCTTCTGAGCATGTCATGTTGATTAATGTATTTGAGCATTATTTTGTGGTCTTTTCTTAATGACCAATGTGCATTACGTTCTATTCTCAATGGATCAACAAAGAAGAAGATTTTATAAATTCTGTTACATTCTATTGGAGCTATAACATGAAATACGGCTAATTATCAATGCCTCAAGAAACCTCCGACTGATACTTTTTTTCTTGTTTACCAATCCGTATGGGACAGACGTTTCTTTCTAGTAGCATAGTAGTGCTTCCTTTTTGATGATCTACTCATATTCTTCGAAAATCAACGAAATGAAAACACTTAATAAAAGTTACGCAAAAAATATCACTAAAAGGTGAAACGAAGAAGCAAGTAGAGGAAAACAATTGCTACTACTGTAGATGACAGGTAAAAGAAAACAGATATCTACTCCAATTATGAAAATAGTAAAAGTATTTTATTTTCCTGTTTATTATATTTGATTTT
The DNA here is from genome assembly GCA_037834085.1 of Bipalium vagum. Lineage (NCBI taxonomy): Eukaryota > Metazoa > Platyhelminthes > Tricladida > Geoplanidae > Bipalium > Bipalium vagum. Next base: position 9,418 of record JBBMKC010239362.1, on the reverse strand, counting down.
AAATCTATAATAAATTATTACTAAATATTTAAATATAATTAATAATGAACTTTTAGTTTCACATTGCTTACAGGTGAACCCATTGTCAAATAACAATACAAAATTAAAAACTATGATTCGGTTACGGATTATATGTTATTAATTAATTAATATAAATACTACAGGTTGGACCAGCACCCCAACACATTAGGATTAAATATTTGATATTTTTTGAGTATTTTCTTTTTTGTGTTCTTCACATCAAGTTGGACGCAGTGCAGAATTTTTAACTGAGGATTCTTGAAACTTGTTTTCGAAGGGTGTTATCTCTTATCTTAAGTTAACCTTCTTCTCCGGATTTCATTACATATTTAAATTGTAATTACAAATCTTATAGTCAAATTTATTAAAAATATATTTTTAAAAAATGTTTGTTTTCTTAGTTAATAATTCGAGTCAGTGTTTGATTTATTTTTCGATTTATCCAACTCAGTGTTTAATAATCGACTTGGTGTTTATTTAACTGTTATATCATCATTGTTTTATATCATATTAAAATTTTCATTTACACCTTATTCCTAACGTTACGGGCATACAAATCCTTGTGAAACAATTAATCAATGTTAAGTTGCCCAAACACATTTTCACATATTATTAACCCACTTTGAGCAAAACGTAACATATAAATAATTATTTTAAAAACAAAAATAGATAATGAAAGGATTTACTGCATCATCAACATATAGAATCTAATGATTAACCTAATGATTAAACCTAATTCGTAACTTAAAATTGGGCTTAATATTTTTAATAAATATATGTAATTTGAAAAAAATATTTTATTTTTGATTATGATGTTGAATACTTTTTAGAATAAAATAGTTACTACTTTTATGAAGATTTCCCTATTTTTAAAAATAGAGTTTACAATTTTCTTTATTTATTAAAGAAAATTGACTTTTACATTGATTAAACACACACGTATGTGGCGACCAAAATTTTAAAATAATAAATTTGAGGGTTAAAGTTGAGTTTGTTTCAAGAATTAATTTTTAATTAATTACATACTTAAGCGTAAGTACTGTGTAATTGACAAAACAATTATATCGGATTAAATTTTTTTAACAATTTAGGTTGACTTTAAAACAATCTTCCATTTTTAAATCAATCTTGGACTAACTGTTACTTAATTTTAATTTTCTGTGAAAAGAAATAAATTAAACTTAAAATATTATAAATATATTTATTTGCCAAATATAAGAAATTAATAATCCATCAACTAATCCTTCAAACGTGCATTTGATTTAATGACGGCTGGTCTTTTCTTATTTTTTGTTCTAGATTTTTAAATATTAAAATCATAATATTATAGAGTAAATATTAAATATAAAATTTCTTAATTTTAATATTATTTATAAAATAAAATATTTAATAAATTTAAACATCTATTTCGGTTTCATTTCAATTTTTGAAATAATATTTTATTTATGTACTGTATGATTGTAAATTTTCAGACTTTTCTGTGAAAAATATGTTTTAAGAAATTAAAATGAGTCTACCAATTAGAATATTATACTTTTAATTAAAATATTTTCAAAATTTAAATAACTTACTTTGTTAAATCATTTTATAAATACTTGCTATTTTTGAAATTGTTTTTATATATTAACTGATATTTTTTAAATTTTGTCTTTAAATGAAAAATCTAAATATTTGTGCAATAAATTAGAATTTTTAAAAATAAGAAAAAATAAATTGTGAAACATTGATATTTCAATTTTTTAAATTTAAGAGTTCAATTAATTAATATTAATCACTTTAAAATATTGAAAGCAAATATATTTCCAGGATATATTAAAAACTTTTCATTAATAATCAATTTTAAAATAATCTAGATGATTATTTAAATGTTATTAAAGTTAAATTAAAAACTAATTTAATTTTAGGATAATTTCAAAAACGAAAATTTTTTAATTTTTATAATTATTTAAAGACAAGATACGAGAAATTAAAGTAGTAAACTATGGGATCAATTAAATTTGACGATACATAGTCACACAATTAAATATAACGATATCAATATTTTATTTATTAGAACAATTAAACATGGCGATACGTTAATTAACATTTAATAACTTAAGTGTCTTCATAAAAGAAAATTCTTTGTGACTATCTAACCACATAAATTCAGATAAGAAAGAATATTTTTTATCATTTTCAATGCCCTTCATCATTTTAATACGCAGCTTGATTTTATTATGATAACTTTCTACATTTTGGGTATGGATTCCGGTTTTGGGGGCGACGAAATGATATTTATGTATTACCGATTTATGCTCGAACTATAAACCAAGTTTGCCATAAGACTTGTGTTCGTCCGTATATATTATTGATCCTGGACGTACCACACTGCAGATAATGGGCAACATAGTTTTTGAGACTATGGGACTAAAATTGGTATTTAAAAATATATCCTTTACGTTTTATTTTAGAATAATAAATGTGACAGTTATTAAATAATAACATTTTCAAATTAAATGACATAATTCAAACTCAAATTAAATATATAGCATTTGCAGAATAAAAGTAATGGAGAAAATTGTGAGTGAATTAAAGTACATATCCCCAATATGAATATTTTTAAAATATTTTAATGCAATTATTATAAAACTTATTGTTCAATGGCTGTCAGAGAAATTTTGTTTTGAATATTTAAAAAATTTTTATGTATATTCATTTTCAATTAAGTTTTATATACACTTTTTATAAATGATTTAATTGTTTCACAGTTTAAATTTTAAAAAATACCTTAATTTCATAACATAAACGCAGTGATCTGTAAAATATTTTCTGTCATTAATAACAAATCTTTTTTCATAAAATTTTTATCTATTATCTATTTTTCATTTTTCATAATTTATTGTAATCAAACAGGTTGATACTCATATCCCATAAGATAAATTGAAAAGAATATTTGATATATAATAGATCTGGTCCTATCCGTAAAAACAGTCTTTAGTTACTCAAAGTTTGAATAAAAAGAAGATGAACCTTCTAATTACTTGAAATTAAGAATTATTGCTTATTGTAACATCAATGATGACGTACCCATCCATGAAGCCAATTAAAGCAATTAAACCAAATGATATTTCCACAAACTGTTTAATGACAATATCAAAAGGCTGTAAAGTTTATTTTCCAAAAAATTCAATTGGAGAATTTTTAGGATTTGAAAACAAAACTTATCTAGAAGGATTTTATCAATCAAAACGAGTTAAAATTTCAGAAATAAATAGAATTATGATTCATTATAATATTGTTAAAGAAGTTACATAAATTTTGACTTTCATTCGAACAATGTTCCAATAGGTTATAGAATTTTTGAAAGACCAAAATTTCCAATTTATCATCCATTAATTACAAAAAATTTCAATAAAATAGAATTTAAAATATTTAATAACAATAATGAGAAAGTATATTTTAATGGAAAAGAAAATAGTTTACGATTCACCTCAAACAGGTTACAGTTAAGACTAACCTGCTTTCAATAAGACTTGCTCTGTGAGTTTGAGTTATTTTATTATTTTAAAAATGAAAAATTTATGTTATGATATTTCTACAAAATTTAATGCCCATCCTAATTTACCTTCATTTTTTAGAATGTTAATTATGATAAAATTATATTAATTTACATTCAAATGCAAATTCAATTATAGATTTAATCTATTCTTTTATATAAAGATTACTATTGGTAAAAATATATAACAAACTTAAAATACAAAGCTTATTTCTTTTAAAGGTAAACTGTCAATAATATATGATTGATATACTAAAGAGATAAGAATTAATATGATTAAGACACATGATAAATGTACATTATTACAATTTCAATTTTTAATTAAAAGAAAATCAATAAATTATTAATTAAATCAAATCATTTATAATAAACATTTAATAACAGTTGAAAATGGTTAAAAAATTATTATTAGTATTAATATGCTTGTTAATTTTTGACCATTTTGTATGCCGAGTTCTTTTCCTTGAAGACTTTAATGATAGTAAGAGAAATAAAATATTAATATTTTTATATTTTCTAGGAAGATTTAAGTTACGGTGGTTAAGTTCTATAGATAACATAAAGAAACAAGGACATTTTGATATCGGTTATGATCCATTTGCAATAAATCAGAATGAAGGACAAGGTTTGAAAACTGAAGAAGACTATCGATATTACCTTTTGTCACGTAAAATGAAAAGACAATACAATAATAAAAATAAGACTCTTGTTATTCAATATCAAATCATATTTCCTTCACTAATGGAATGTGGAGGTGCATATATTAAAATTCTGGGTCATGACTTTGAACCGAGCACGTTTAGCAGTAAGACACCCTACAAAATTATGTTCGGTATCGGCTTATCTTTTAAATATTTATTTAACATTTTGTTTAAGGACCAGATGTTTGTGGATTTGGTTTAGAAGACAGAGAGCTTAAGGCTATATTAAATTATAAAGGAAAATATTATAAGATTAACAAAATAATTCGCTTTCGTATCTCCCATATTTCTCAATTATTTACATTTATTATTCGACCAGATAACACCTATGAAATACAAATAAATATGACAACAGTTGCAAAGGGTCAAATTGAAAAGGATTTTCGAATGCTAAAACCAAAATTTATTCGAGTTTGCTTATAATTAATGTTTATTAAATAAAATAATTTCAATAGAAAAAAAATCTTGCTACTAAAGAATGTATTATTAATTCGTGTAAAATGTTATCATCCATAAGTATGTTACAAAATAAAACTATTTTGAAGGATACATTTTACAATATCAGTACTGTTAAATGTAATTTAACTAATGGATTTCAATATATTGATAATCCACATTATATGAAAATATGGAGATCTGGCTTCACTAAAAACTCTATTTGTCAAGAAAATTCACTTTCACAATGGATTCCAAATCCTAATTATAATATTAATGATGATTTTTATTTATTTCCGGATCTAGGGGGAGTCGGGATTGATGTTTGGCAAGTAATAGAAAAGTTTTACATGAAAATAAAAATAATATTTTAATAAATCAAAGATGTCTTCAGGTGTCATTTATGACAATATTCTTATAACTGATAATGAAAAATTTGCTAAGAAATTTGCCAAAGATCATTGGAAGAAAGCAATAGATTTAATAAACGAAAAAGATGTTTTATATAATGAAACAAGTCAGGAACCAGTATTATCGGAAAATATTAATAGTGATAATTATCAAGAATTTTTAGATGATACACAACAAATGGTATTTTCGTTTAGATTTTTCATTTCTTATTATATATTTGACACTATTTCATACATTATTTATAATATTCTTTATCATTTTCTTTTTTTATTTATATTTTCATTAATTCAAAAATTATATACTACATTCAAATAATTCTCGGCAATAATGATATTTGGATTAAATAGAAAGATTTCTTAACATAAAAACTAATTATTTAAAAGTCTTTTTCATAATACTGATTTTAGATACTTTCTGAAACCTAAACTAAACAAGTGCTATCATTATTTTTCCATTATTATTTAAATTCTTAAAATTTTTTTTATAAATTTTTAATTGAAATCTTAATTTGATGGAATATTTCTCATATGATATGATGATTAAAATTTAATTTTAGTCCTGTTATAATAAAAAAGAATCCTTGAAAAACACAGTAAGTTTTAATAAATGACTCTAATTAGAAATTAATTAAACTAGTTATTCGGTCCAACTAAGCAGCAAATTATTAAAATAATGGAAGAGGTAGTTTTAATTCTTGGATAAATTTCAAGTTTTAGATTTAGAGAACTAATAGAATATCCAAAATCAAACAGGAAATGGTTTCATTTAATAATACTTGAAAATTTTCATTATAACTGTTTAACAGTATAGTCAGATTTCACCGCTTCCGAAATATTCGTTTTTTGATCAAAACTATTTCCAAGATATTGAACCAGAAAGTAAAGATTTCGATTTAACAAGAAGACTGCAATTGATACACAGTCGAAGAATTACTGAAACCGTAAAATTTATTAACGAAAATAATTGGAATAAATTTTAGAATAAGTTTCATTTTTAATTTTGTGTTATGCCAGTTTCTGAATAAATTTCTTTCTTGACCTTGATTTGACTAACAAATTAGACCAAATAATACAGAAATACAAAAATCAGAGTTAAAAGTATATTAATTTATTTAAAATATAATTTTTTTTAAATTTTAACTTTTAATAAAATTTAATTTGAGACAAAAAATTTAGTCGAGGGCTGTCTTTTAAGTTTTGCATATGGGTGCATATAAGCCTACAATAGAAATATAAAAAAAATAAATAATATAAAATAAAAATTATATAAAATAAAATAAATCTTGTTTAAATATATCAAAGTTTTTGTTTACAGAAAATATTTTAAAAACAATGAAAAAATTTGAATTCATGAAAGAAAATATATGAGCAATAATCCTGTACAATCTTCGAAGAAGATTATCTCAGGAACCATATCTAACAGAAATGATATCTATTCTGGTAGATGAAGCATCACTTCGGTCCACAATTTCCCGCTGGTACCGCTCTAGTCTGACCGATGAGCACCAAGGATACCAGTTACCCAGAGAAAAATCGATGCTATACGTCAGCTCATCATGGAAGATCGACATGCAACATATCATCAGATGGATTGTTCGTTGGACATTTCAAAGATTTCATTGCATAAGATTCTACATGAGGAACTCAATGTGCGGAAGTCAGTCTCCCGTTGGATCTCACATTCCTAACTGATGAACAAAAAGTAACTTGAGTCAGCTGGTGCCGAAAACCCTTGAATAGATTCAACAACGGAAGCTCAAAAAATGTGTACAACATTGTCAGTGGTGACGAATCATGGATTTATTCGTACGAGCTTTTAAAGAAAAGTCAATCTTGTGTTTTGGTGTTCCAATCTGAGGAGAAGCCGACAAAAGTTACGCATTCTCGCAGTATGTCAAAGCAGATGATTGCAAAGTTTGTCTCAAAAGCAGCCCATGTTGCTCAAATGCCTTAACAAAATCGAAAAATGGTTACTCCACAATTGTGTACAACAAAATGTCTACAGAAATAATTTCAGGTCTTCAAAGAACAAACATGAAACGGAGAATCATTCATCACGACAATGTTAGTTAACATACATCTCTGGCAACAACAGAATTTTTAACATCTCAAAATATAGAATTATTGGTCATCCACCAAAGGTAATGATCTAACTTTTCATATTTCCAAACATCAAGAATAAACTTTGTGGCCAACGGCTCAAGTCAACAAAAGAGGCAATGGACATGTTCAACATGGAAATTTCAGGTGTTACAACTGATGAATGTAACAACTGCTTTCAAAATTGTTTTCAACACGTGAAAAAGCGTATAAGTCTTTGTGGAGAATATTTTGAAAAACAATAAAACATTTTCAGTCTTTTTGCCTTATTTTTATGTCTCTATGGAAAACTTAAAGACAACCCTCGTAATATGACACGAGAATAACCTCTAAAATTCTGCTTACGATACTAAGAAAATTTTTTAAAAGTTCTTACCAAATAACTTTTTAAATATTTATTATTTTATACTTATACATACTTTATTTGATTGTTTAACAAGTGCACACAAATAAAACATACTTAATTAGAAAATGTTGACTAACTCTTAAGTAAACATATTTATAACTGTATTTTTGTTCATTTTAATAACCTTCAGAATTGGTACATTTTGTTCTCTCTAAATCTACAGTGACCTGATTCAACAATTGTATATATAACCTTAAAAAATATGAGTTATTTTCATGTTCATATTAGGATATTTATTTATCTAATTCCATTTCAGTCATTTAACTTCAGTTTCTTTTGGTTTATTCTTCAGCACAGATTTATGCTTGTTATTATTCTTGATTCCTGTATCGATTCCTTCTTTTAATATTCTCAACATTTACATGAATAAACAGTATTTCACTTTCTGAAGTTCGTCTTTAACGTTAAAAACTGATTTGATTTTTCATTTAACTTAATCTATCACACTTCAGTTCTTCCAGTTGTATCAAAATCGAGGAAATACGCTTGTTGTTTGCCAATTTTGTGAGGAAATATTTTTTATTTAAATCTATTTATTTTAGAAACATAAAAGTAGGTTTTGTTTAAATGAATAACTGAAGAGAAGTATGAATCTAATTTGCAAATTGATTTAGTTCAATATTATTTTGACAATTGAAATTAAGCGAAAACTGCAATTACCAATATCAAACGTCAAAGAAATTTAACTAAGGACTCGTGTACATGTTTGCATTATCCAAACTTGTGAGGAAGTCTGAGAAAACTGGAAGTGTAGACAATATACCTCATGGACAGCGTACTTTGGATTGTGAGCTGCAAACTGTAATATTTTTCTTTCAATGAAGAATTGAGTTAATGTTATTCGTTAATGGAAATTACTTCGAGCACATAATATATGGGGAATTAATTTATTTCATTTACTGTATATGTTATTTGTCATTAATAATATTTGTTGTTTGTTTTATTCCCCCTGTAATTTCTTCTTTGGTTTTGATATATCCGGCTTATGTAATATATTCAAAGTTGTAAAGATAATCTCTTTTCCTTTCAATATTGGCGAAATCTTCTTTTTCACACTATTTTATACATCTTATTTTCCAGAATTATATATAAGCTATGGGATGTATGCTTATTATCCATCAAACATGTAAGTAATGATATCAACGAAATCACCATCAATCCTATGATCGGAAATATGAAAATTGATACAAAATCCATGATTGGAATTGTCATGGCCAGAGAAGAAAGTCTTGCTCACAGGTAATTGAGATTCATATACATCAGCGACTTAATTTCTAAATTTATGTCATAAATAGGGCCCCCAAAGTCAATAAAGTCAAAAAAAATTGACGGTCAATTGAAAGTCAAAAGAGAACTATAAAGTTAATAATTTATAAAGTCAAAAAAATTATAATAGTTAATTAAAAGTCAAAAATTAAAAATTCGAATAAATTGAGAAATGAAATCAAAATTGTTTTAATAATTTAAATTGACAATATTATCATTTTTAGAAATTTAATAATAGAAAGTATATTTATTTATGGTTTATTTGTATTTTTTAACCATCCTATAAGGAGGAACATGCCGAAATTTGCCAAAAGTGAAAACTTAAAGACCAGAGAAATTGTAAAAAAGCATAAAGCTTAAAAATTCCTAAAATAAAAATATTATTCCTGTTTACTTTTAAAAGATTTTTATCTTAAATTAAATTTACAATTGTCAATATAAAAATTAACAATATAAAAAGTTAAAATTCTTTTTATTATATCTTTCTAAGAACAAAAATGCATATATTATATAAAAAATGATTTTATATGATTTATTATTATTA